>ML328384.1:0-137172 GCA_005239505.1 Nicotiana paniculata | reverse complement strand
CATCTTAACATATGATATGAATATGAAAGAACAAAGAGATAGACGCATTTCAGTAACACTTGACAAGAAAGTGATGATACAACTCATTATTTTAAGGTCAATAAATATGGAGCACTTCATATTCTATTAAAATTTATATCGCACAAGAGAATCCCAAATATTTCTAGATATTTTTTTTAAAGAAAATTCTATATAAAATCTTAAAATTATATATTTATATGTCGGGTTGGTTCAGATTTTTTTACTCAATACCAAACCAAATCAAACCAAACCACGTCGGATTTTTTAATCGGTTTGGTTTGACTTTTCGGTTTTGGTGCGATTTTTCGGTTCGGTTTGTACATCCCTAAATTAGATATTAAAAATATGTGAAAAATAATATATACACGTACATAATTTTCACTGTGTCCTAATGCCCTCTTAGGTATGCAGTAGGTGAGGTGAGTAGGTATTTTCTGGGGAAAATGACACTTTATAGCCGCTATCAAAATAATAGCCGAAAAATATATATATTTTTGTATATATATATATATATATTATGTATGTTATATACAAAAATTCTACAAATTTTATCCACTCTTGCAGCTTTCGAATGTAATAATTTCTCCTGCAAGCTAAAAGTGATAATACTCTTATTTTCTTTTATTTCTAACGTTTTTTTTTTCACCCGAAGTCCCATATCTTTTTTGAGGCTATTAATTGATATGGAGGTTGATAAATAGTTACTACTCCATATATATTAAAAGACTAGAATTGCTACCAATGAGACACATAAAAGAGATTGAACTTACTATTGAAGATTGTCGTAATATAATTCAGATCACCTTATCTTTAATCGGTGTTTTCGAGTCAAATTTTGAAATGCTCTGGAATATTACACATTTTAGTGAGCTTATCTTAAGTGAATTCAAATTAATTGTGTTAGGGAATCTCAAAAATTAAATATATCTAAAAGATAGTCAAATTGAAAGAGAAATTCTGAACTTCAAAGACAACATTATTCCGTATTCTAATATCTACAAAGATTTGCTTCTAGTGAACTTTTGAAACGAAAGCAACTAAAAAGAAAGAAAATGGGCAAAAAAGAAGATGTTGTCGACCACCGATGTGGTGTAGTGGATGAAGCTACTTCTCTCTTAACCAGATGTTTCGAATTCGAACCCTAGGTATGAATTTTTTTTAATAGGAAACGTTTCCTCCCGAATGAAGCCCTACCCGAACGTATTCAAATATGATCGGATTTCAATACGGATACCAAATATCGGGTAAAAACAAGAAGATGTTGTCAAATAGGGTAACTGTGTAAAGAGTTAAGACCAAGTCGCTCAAGAACAAGCAATACTTGAAACTAATTTTGACTAAAGATGCACAACAGCTAGCAGCCCCATCGCTCTCTCTTTGGCTTTGTCAAAGCTACTTTAGTATCGAAAACGAAATATCATCCACACCTTTAAACAATTCCAATATGATAAAAGGACAAAAGAAAATGAAAGTACAAATTTACCCCATACTTCCTCCATTTCAATTTTATTTGACATTATTTTTCATTAAAGTGTTTAAAAAATAATGAGACCTTTTAAACAATAAAATTTTTTTAGTCCCATAAATATTATGATATGTATAATCATATAAATATTACTCTCCGTCCACTTTTTGATCCAGAAATACCCCTATCCGCTATGGGGTTAAGAATAACATTTTACAGTTGGGTGGGCAGGGGCGTACGCAGGATTTTTTGTAAGCGGCGTCGAAGTTTATAGAAATGTAATATAACTTTGATTATTATATTTTTAGATAAAAAATAGCCTTAGTCTATTAGTTACTTTGAGTCTTAAGTTAGAAAAGGCCTTGAGTTCAGTTCTACTTCATCACAATTTTTATCCACGAAGGCTCTCTCAATATTTGCAAAAAAAAAAAAATGTTAGTTGAGTTTTGAAACTTTGATCTCTTAGACCAAAATCAAGCATATAACTAATACACCAAGACATAATTTATATAAGTGAGGTCATTTTTTCCTACTTATTCTTTTCCGTACACTATTAATACATATATTTGGTAAAATGTTCCAATGAAACGGTGTCGCGTGACACCGCTTAGGTAAGCGTGCATCCGCCCCTGAGGGTGGGTATAGCTCAATAAAACGATGCCCGTGCATTAAAGGACAAATATATTATTTCGATGGTCGTAGGGGTAATTTTAGTCCGAAAATAATATTGTGTGTATTTTTGAATTAAAAAATAGACGAAAAATAATTTTAAACTATTTATTAAATGATAAACACATTTTTACTCTTTTTCGTATTTTAAATTATTAATTTCAAATTCTTATAGTTATACAAATATTACGCTAGGAATATTGGTCCCCTCTTTCCTAGAAGTTGTTATATAATATTTTTTTTGTTTCTCACATCTAGTGCTAGATATCTGCATTGGAGCTCAACTAAATGGAAGTCATGTCGCATAGAATCCAATTCGGAAGAAGCGCTATCTATACAAAATTCTTTTCGAACACGAGATCTCTGATTAAGAAAAAATAGTGTTGCACCACATCCTTATTGTTATATAATATTGTAATATGATGTAACCTGAGTAAAGCAAGAAATTGTCGGGAAACGGGTCATCAACATATTCTCTTTTTTTCTCTTCCCTCCAAATCCAAACCTTCCCTTTTCTCTTTCTTGGGAGCATCAAATTCTGCAGCTCTTTTTTTAACCAACAAGAAATTGTTGCCTTTTTTTTTTCTTCTCTTCTGGACTGTACTGTTAAGTTTCACACTTTATTTTTCTTGTGTTTCTTTTGTACCCTCAATTGATAAAGTTATCATCTTTGCCCATTTTACTCAAAATTGGTTTAGTCCAATAACCCCATTTGCTCTTTGGTTTCAGCCTTGCATTTCTTGTATGATAAAATTATTCTCTTTGCTATTTCTACTTAAATTTGTCAAGTTCAAGGTTTGATTTTGCATTTTGTATGATAATGTTATTGCCTTTTGCAATTTCTGCTTAAATTTGACAAGTTCAAGACTTGATTTTGCTCTTTGAATTGAGCTTTTATTTGGGTATTTTTCCTTTTTTAACTTGGTGTTTTGGGATTTTCAGTTCTTGTTATTGATCCATTTTTGGATGAATTTTGGTGTCAAAAGGAGTTAATTACTCTTTACGGAATCTTGAAAATGGCAGAAGCTTCTTCAAATGTTCGATTGGTTCGTTGTCCAAAGTGTGGGAATCTTCTCCCTGAGCTCCATGACTTTTCTGTTTACCAATGTGGTGGTTGTGGTACTGTTCTTAGAGGTACCCCTCTCTCTCTTACTTTTATAGTTTATACCTTAATTTTGAATTGTGTAAAATTTCTCATCTAATAGTTTAAGTAGAGTTAAGGACTTTCAAATGGAGTAACGTGGTATGAGTATTCATATAGCCGACCCCAACTTGTTTATGATTGTCTGTGTCTAAGGCGTAGTAGTGGTTGTTGTTGTTGTAAATACTTCACTTGTTTGGTCTCAGAAAAAAAATCTGGCCCGCAGAGGTGAGTTGAAGATAAGTAAATAATGTCTATCTATAGCAGTTTAAGCTTTTAGACGAGCATTTCACAAGATTCAACGTTTTCCCTCTGTGCATATGTTTCTTTATGTCGTTCACATATTCAATACAGCAGAACTTTTGTAATATGTCTAACATAGCTATGTTAGGAGAAGCTTCAAATCGAATCTTGTTTTTAAGATTCTAAAGTTCCATTTTTGTTTGTTATTATGGTAATGCAGCAAAAAATAAGGGGATTTTGGATGATGGCTTGTCGGAGATATCAGATGGTGAAAAGGGTAGAGCAGTTGCTGGTAAAGGAGAGGTTGCCACGAGTTTAGATACTGTTTCTGATTTCGATGAGGGAAGTAGTGACATTCAACCAAGGAGGACAGAAGGGAAAAGTCATAATGGAAGAATGGTGTCACATAATCGAGTGATTTCAGGATCCGATGATAAGGAAGTTTTGGATGATTTTGATAAAGCCGGGGAGGGTGAACAAATTTTAATTGGTTCGAGGTTAGATAGGTTTATAAGAGAGAACAATTATGGTTACAATGAATGTAGTACTTCTAAAGGCAAGATGGATCATGGTGTTAGGGCGGATAATTATTGGGGAAAGATTAATACTGTTGAATCTGTTGGTCTCAGTGTTGGAAATGAGCTTAAAAGGGTAAGGCCTTCAATGGAGTTACTAGGTTCAGGACCACCTATGGATAGTCGGTACATCAAAAGATCTTATGCAAATGGTGCAGCTGCCACAAGGCAAGGGAAGTTCAGTGCTCCTCCGTATCCTAGTGACGGGCCATTAGAAAATGACATGGGTTCTTACTATGGCTCTGTTAACCATAGGAGGTACAATGGTGGTTTGGATGGGGTAGCTAGAGTTGCGGACTTGGAGAGTGATAGAGCGGAGCTCTTAAGGAAGATCAATGACTTAAAGGACCAACTCAGCCGAACTTGTGATGTTTCTGAGAAACCTAAGGATAGGGATCCTGTTGATCCGAGGATGGCTTCAACAACCATTGATCCGTATAGCAGGCACGATGTGCATAACCAGGATTCTTACGGTGCTAACCGACATCCCCTAGGTCCCGCTAAGAATGTTCGAGAGCGTCCATACACATATGGACATCAAGGAAATGTTCCTTATAAGGATCCACATGGTTCAATGATGGCAGACGCTTATCTTTCAAACAGCTTTTCACATGAATTTCTTGGAAATAGAAAGGAACATCACCAACAAATGCTCAGAAAGCCTTCCCATCAGTCGCTGTATCAGCCTTGTCCCCAAACGTATCCTGAACAGTTTCCTGGGCATCACATGGATAACTTCTTCGTACCACATCCGCATGACGCCCTTTTCCACCAGTCCGCATGTTCTTGTTCACATTGCTTGAACCAAAATTATCACGTTCCTGCTGTGATTCAACCATCTGGTTTTGGCAGCCGAAGGTCACGAAACAGCCCTGCTAATCCCATTCTACATCACCATATGAACTCTGTGGGTTATGGTCCAGGAGTTTATACATCTGAAGGCTCATATGCCCTTAATAAGAATTATCACGAAGGACGGCGACTTACAAGAAGTCCGAGTGACCTGGAGCCAGAAAATGGCGGTCTTGGTCATCGGCGTTATCCTAGAAGAGTGGTTGTTGCCCATAGAGTTGGACGTGTATATCAAGCTATAGCAGGTGGTGCCCCTTTCATTACGTGCTGTAGCTGCTTTGAGCTGCTGAAGCTGCCTAAGAAACTAATGATGACCGAAAAGAGTGAGAAGAGAATGAGATGTGGAGCCTGTTCCTCCATAATTCTATTTGAACTTGGTAGCAATGAGTCAGGTGTATCCATTCCGACACAAGTCAAACAAGTGTCTGCTGAGTTTGCTCCTGATTCAGCTGATGTGCCAAATGAGAATTTGAGGAATGAGGAGACGATCCCTTGGTCTGATGATTATGATAACTTTAACTATAACTACAATTTGGCCGATACTAAGCTCGAGTCATCTTCGAGGAGTCAGAAATCAAATTCCACTGAACCTGAGAAGAGGCATAATGCTCATTCCTCATCACCTAGTCTTTCTGAAGATGAGCTAAGCCCAGAGAGCGTGATTGTTAGACATGACGTTTCTCATCATGCTGAAATGCCCCTCGAAGATGATCGTCCACCACTCCTAGATTCATCTCGAAAAGACCATACTTATGGTGTTTCTCCCAAAGATATGGTAGAAAAATACAGCAAGGAGAACATGAAGGAAAACACTGATCAAGAGAGGACCATACTTGATAAAAGTACCTCTAGGCAGAATTCTATTAAAGATATATCTACGGCAGTGGAAATGGATGTCTCGGTGAATGAGTATGTCGGTGTATCTACGGAATCAAATCAATCAAGCAAAGAAGAAAATTTATCAAAAAACAACAAGGGAGGTGAGTCCTTTATGGGTTTTATAAAAAGGAGCTTTGGAGAGTTATCAAGGTCTAATCAAAATTCAGAGAATGGAAGATCAAATGTGTTTGTCAACGGAAGACCTATACCAGATCGTGTTGTTAAGAAGGCAGAGAAGTTAGCGGGGCCCATTCAGCCAGGAGATTACTGGTAAGTGCATCTGTACTGAGAAGGACAAATGATATTATATGTTATATTAGTTTCAAAATGCATCTTAGTTCATCCTTTTGTTGTTTGCTTTCTCATAGTTCTGGATGGTAAGTATGGTGAAATTCACACTATGATGCTTTCTTGATTTTTTTTCTTGTGGACATTGTTTTGCCTTTTAATAGATGATGATAAACTTATATTATCTGAATTGACTTCAAACTCTGTTATTTATTTGGTGAACTAGGTATGACTACCGAGCTGGCTTTTGGGGTGTGATGGGCCATCCCTGCCTTGGCGTCATTCTGGTAGGATTCAAAAATGTCTGATGTAGAACATATCTCTTGGATGGGTTTTTGGTGGATTACCAAATTGATGAAGTATCACAATTTTTCTTGCAGCCAAATATTGAAGAATTTAATTATCCAATCCCAAAAGATTGTGCTGCTGGGAATACAGGGATTTACGTGAATGGACGCGAGCTCCATCAGAAAGATTTAGATCTACTGGTGAGCAGAGGTCTCCCTATGACACAAAATAAGTTCTATTCCATTGAGATCTCAGGAAAAGTTATTGATGAACACACTGGTGAAGAACTTGATGGCCTTGGCAAACTTGCCCCAACGTAAGTTTCCATATTTTAGCTTAAATATCAGAGAGTACTTTTCTCTCCGTGTTTCATAGAATAGGACTGTAATGCTAAAAATTTAGTTGTGTGCCTTGTATTTTTCCACTGTTAGTGGCTAATGATTCTTGTGGTCATCTAATTTCTATCAGATTGAAGTTAATCACGGCCTATTATCCAAAACAAAAAAGTTAGCCAAAAAGTCAGATAAAGTTTTAGCTGTTAAAGAGGGCTTAGTGGGGTTCGATTTGTCAGATACTTTGGTATTCCCATTCTTGTTTGGGAGAAATTCTCCCTTTCTCGAGTGAATGCAAGCCTGCGGTTGGATATAGTTTTCAGATTCTAGTTGCTGTATTGGAGTTAAAAGCTAAAACGGACCATCTTCCTAAGAACCTAGCCTTCTTGCTTAGATTTTAAGCAACCTATATCAGTATTCTACCTAATCACTGATAAAAAAAGAAAGATATTATACCTATTCTTTTGTAATCAGAGCGTGTAGTCCATGTGGAAGCTTATGCGTTTAAATGGCTAAGTAGCTTGTGCAGTAAGCTTATGATGAAATTTCTGAATCTGAGGGTATGAACGTACGCGTGCAACATAGGAGAATGCTGTTACATTTAGGTGGATTAAAGTAACCTCAAGTTGTAAAGTCATAAGTTGGCATAATCATTAGATTTCTTGTATAGTTTGAGGTTCAGGACTGGTTGTTGGTCCATTAAGTGTAAAGAGTTATCTGTTCTATCTTTCGTATTTGAATATCAGACTTCTCTTAAATCTCAATCGTGGCTGTTGCCTTTATAATTGTTGATGAACAGACTGAGAGAAGTTTCTGTGATGCCTAGCAAAGGATTTTAAAATTCAATGATTTCTACTTTTCTGTTCTTATTTCTAAACTTTAATCATTGTATTTGAATAAAAGATTCAAATCTTCTGATTATTCTTGAACGGCAAATATGCTGGACGATAATCTGTTTGCATATGATCTTTGAGGAAATCGTATAGTTTTAATGGATATTTTTCTAACAACCTAATCTGATGTTCCTCTGCTTATTGTGATTTTCTTACAGGGTTGAGAGAGTAAAGCATGGATTTGGTATGAGAGTCCCAAAGCAATTGCAGAGCAATTATGTTAGTTGAAGGCAAGCTAAGGATAAAGCTTATCTTCTTCTTTATGTAAACATGAAATGTAACCTGAAGCCTGTGTAACTAATATGCACAGATTTTTGTAGTAGAAAAAGTCATTTTATTTGGTGAAAAAACTTAGATCATTCAGTTATTTATTGATTTATCTTCTTTAATGTAGCCTCTCATCAATTGTACTGATTTTCATACACTGTTTACTTCTGGTTTGCTAGATTGAATGTTACAATCTTCTTGTAGACGGAACATTATCCTGATTCCTGCATTTGTAATCTATTTTCTGATTAAGGAGACTCCTGTGTAACTGTAACACTAAAAAGATAGAATTGTTGATTGTGTTTTTCACATTTATTTTTGTTTATCACACTCTGATTTTTTAGTGCATATAAGCCCGAAAATATGGTATTTGGCATATTAAAGATAAATAATTATAGAAATACAACCATGAGTGGTAAATACATAATGTATCGTACTGTATTGTATTGTACTGTATCGTTTGATAAATACAATATTTGGATAGATTGTATCGTTTCTTGATGTCACGCCCAGTAATATGAAGAATAAATACAATATTATAAAGAAAAAAATATGATCCAGGGTAAAATTATCCCCCGTTTCAATTTATGTGAAGTTATTTCCCTTTTCGTCCGTGCCATAAAGAATGACCACTTTCTATATTTGGAAACAATTTAACTTTATGCAGTGATCTATAGCCACACAAAATAAATATGTTTCATCTTACACCACAAGTTCAAAAGTCTTCTCTCTTTTCTTAAACTCTGTGCCTAGTCAAATGGGCTCACATAAATTGAAACGGATGGAGTATATAAAAAGGTAGGGTAAATGATAAAATTATTTAATAATAATGAAGGGTATGAGATTGAGAGAAAAAGACAAGGTAACGACGCGACCACACCAAATCGGTCGTTACATAAAGCGGCACATTTTATCGTTATGTAACGACATATTTAACAATACGATACAATAAAATTTAAGTAATAATCAATACAAATATCGTATTTAAAGTAACAGTACGATACAATACAATAACAACCATCCATCAAGCTGTAAATTTTTTGTGTTGAAAAATGTTGGAGTCGGGTTTACCCATATTGAATGTAAGATGGCTCACAAGTCCATTAATAATTCATCTACGTACAACCCTAGAGCGAGCATATATAAATATTATTATTATTATTATTAAAGATGGCTCACAAGTCCATTAATAATTCATCTACGTAAAACCCTAGAGCGAGCATATATAAATATCATTATTATTATTATTATTATTATTATTATTATTATTATTATTATTATTATTATTATTATTATTACAGATGGCTCACAAGTATTAGTTTCTTCTTTCCTTGAGATTGCCATAGATCAAACCGCCGATACTGTCCTTATTATTATTATTATTATTATTATTATTATTATTATTATTATTATTATTATTATTATTATTATTATTATTATTATTATTATTATTATTATTATTATTATTATTATTATTATTATTATTATTATTATTATTATTATTATTATTATTATTATTATTATTATTATTATTATTATTATTATTANTCACACCTCTTCCAATAGTTGCCTATAAATTCTGAGGCATGGCTTCTTTTTCCACACACTGAAAAATCGAGAATTCCATTCTGAATACTGCATTCTACTTCGCAGTCTCTCTCTCTCAAATTCGTAAGTGTGAGCTTGCTCCGTTCTTTGAGTTTGTTGGTATCCTGCAGTTTGTATTGTCACTGTTGCAGGAAGATTATTCCGTTTCATCTTGGCAACTTGTGAGGGGGTTAAAATTACTTAAGGACACACAAGGAAATTGTGGACTCGGAATATTTCTTATCGTTTATATATTTTCTGTTTCTTCTAACAGTCTTCTGATTTTATGAGTTTTAACACAGAGACGATAACAATTGGAATCTTGAGGAAGCAATTCATCTTTTCTACAATAATGAACTTGTTGATAATCCAAGCTTAAATGGAGCTGCAGACAACGTCGTCGACGACGATGATCACAGTATTGCAGTACCATATATTGATAATGGTTCGTCACACAACTTTGACGATGATCGAATATTGAGTCGTCCTGGAGATGTTTGGAGGATAGAGGAACGAGACGATATTCTTGCTTCTATATATAACGGTCCTTTTAACAACGCGATTGATGCTGCAAAAACACAGAACAAATATAATGGCTGTTAGTGAACATGCAATCCATGCAAGAATTCACGTCACATATATATGCTGCTAAACAGAGATACAATTGGGCTAACGAATATGTTGCTCGGATTTTATTTTCTGGCAAGTAAATGATGATACTGAGGAAGGCCACGTATTATAAATTAAATTCTTTGCCTGTTATTATATTAGTAATTGATCCTATAACAGGTCAAATAATGCATTCTTGGAATGGAATGGTCCAACCTGAAAATTTACTAGAGATCTTTTATTGATCTTAGCCCCTCAGAATATTGTGCTAATTTATTGCATAAAAATCCTCCCGATGAAATTAAAGAAGATGAAGGAGTACAACAGAGTAGTGAAATCAAAGAAGAAGTAATGAAGATTTTTTATCCTCCTTTGCCTGAGGAACCAAAGGTTGATAGGAATTTAATTTGCAGAGTTGCGATTCGCCTTTCTGATGGACGTAGAATACACAGGAATTTCTTGAAAACTGATTCAATTAAGTTGCTATGGTCTTATTGTTGTGTTGAGTTTGAGGAAGCCATTTCGATTCAGACAAATTATCCCAGGGGCAGTGAAGTTTTTAGAGTATCATGATAGTTACTTAAATTTTGAGGAGTCAGATCTTAATAATTCTATTGTTTCTGTAACTTGGGAATGAATTCACATCGATTTTCATAATGATGTAACTTAGCTTGATTTTTATTGATTGTTACAAATTTTTCCTGTGTTGATTGAATTGTTTAATTAGCTTCCTTACCATATCTTTTTTTACAATATTTCGGGGCTTATTTATTGAAAAAGAGATTTTTTCTTCCCACAACGATGAACAAACTTATTACTACGGTCAAATCTCTCTATAACAACTTTATTTGTTTCGAATATTTTTGAATGTTATAGCGAAATGATATTTTAAAGAACATATATTATAAGATAACATAAAAATTAGTTCCGGAAAAGCTTAGTTTTTATAATAAAGTATTATTATATAAGGATGTTGTTATAGCAAGATTTGATTGTATTAGTATGGTTGGAGATCAAAGAGATTTCTTCCTACTTAAAAAAGAAATTCTAGAATGGAGTTATAAATGTGTAAAGGTGTTAGAGAAAGCTCTACAGTCTACACTATTCCTAGTAGTATCATGCTAAAAAAATATTTTATGTGATGCTATTTGATTGAGTACTAAATTTAAGAAAAGAAATACTTTTAAAATTTATGATATACTCCATAGAATAAAATATAAATATTTGTGTGACTGTAACTAAATCTCATTAACATATAAAAAAGTGACTTGACTAAATCTCATTAATATTCTTTAATGAAATCTCATTTTTTTTTTTTTGGAATAGACTATAAAGGAAAGAGTGCCGGATCAAACGGGATGAGAGTAATATTACGTTATGCCGTCAAAAATGCAAAATATTCGACAAAATTCGCAATGCCAAATCAACAATCATGTAATTACATTTTCTTTAGTTGGTAAACTAATGCAATCATCTAATTAGTGTGTACTACCACATTACGTAAGGGAAATAAACCATAAAGCCAAAATGTATATTTCTAAATCATAATATAGTGAATTATGAAGTCTTTATATTGAAGAAAACCAGTCACCCAATTCGCACATCTTCATTGGGTGCAGATATATTAATTGTGTGAATTGAGAGGAACACTTAAATTTATTTATTTAAAACGGTGGTAAATCTTATATAGCACAAACTACCTTCATCTAAACCTATAGCTTAAAGTATTCGATAAGTATCTTCAAATAGTAATAAATTTCAAATTCAATAAATTTGATAAGATGTGATAAAATTTTGACTCATAAAATTTAAATTCTGACAATTTTAAATATTTAACAATATATTCTACGTTAACGACGGAGACTGGAATTGAACTTTTGCTAAAATAATGTAAATTCTTTGATCTAAAAAAAGATTAAATAGTTATTTTTCTAGTTATAAAGAATGGGAATTAAAATATTCCCTGGTTCTGTATCTTTTCTTTCTGCCCAAACTCCAAACCAAAACTCAATTCAATTGTTTAACATTTCTTCATCATGTGCTTCTGCAATCTACTACACACTCCACATAGTCCACCTTTGTCGGCTCATTCAACTTGCATTTAATACTGTATTACCTCTATCTGTTTCATCTATTGGCACTAAAGTTCAATACCCTTTTGAAATCTTGAGCTAAAGATTACATCTTTATGGATTTTCATTAAAGATCTTCGCCCCATATTGAAAATAGAAGAGCTCAGTGTGAATGCTGAAGAAAATGTTGTTTTCTTGGAAATCATGGTGGAGGTCACTTTATAAGCAAAATCACTTTATTTTAAAGTTGGGATTTTCGATTTTGTTATTGGGTCTTGCTTTTAGGCTTTTATTTTCGAGATCTGATGTGATTTCTGAAGTTCAAGAAACCCCTTTTGTCCAAAAGACTCAATCTTTATCGCCTCCAGTTTCTGTCAGTTTGCCTGAAACTGCAGATCAGATTGGTCCTCAAGGTATTTGAGCTTTTCCGCATTCCTGGATTTATATATTTGTGAATGAAATTGAATATATATATGATATTAGAATGTCATAAAGAAAGTAACTCCTTAATGATCATAAGGAAGAAGAGTTGCATAATTGAGAATGTGAAATTTAAGTACTTTTGGATCTAGTATAGCTATAATTTTTAAAAGTTAAGTGTAAGTTTTATGCACCAATGATGTCAAAAATATTTGCACCATCATGTTGTTTAAATAATAATTGCAGGTAACTCGATGTAATAACATTATCCTAGAATATACAGTAAGTAACATGGTGTAAAACATTCATTGCGCTGTCAGTTTATATAACTTATATATATGTTTGTATTAATTACACTGTAGTGGGTGCATTGTTATTCCACATTCAGTGAGCTATAATCATGAATGCGCATCTGCTTCTTCCCCTTTCCTTTAGTGATTCTGGTTCTTAGATGTGCGGTTGATTAGTAATAATTTGTTTGTTTGTGGCTGTAGTAAGTCAAAATGTGCAAAGAATAAATGCTTTATTATACCCTTTGCTTTTCATTCAGTGTGGAACTCTGTATAGTTTGGAGAAGGGGTATGCTTTGTTTTAATTGGAACTGTTACCTAAGTGTTGAACTTGACAAAGTAAATAGAACATTTTGTTTGATTTAGTTATCTTGCTTTACGTCATAGGTTATAAATCTGTTGGCTGATTCTTTAGCTGCTGTCCCTTTATAGTATCTGTCTTGTTTTGGAATATCAAGTTTGTTGTCTCTGTTGTCACATAGTGTGATTTGTTTCCTTTGTGCTATAGAGCAAGCAGGGAAGTGTAATCTTTTCAATGGAGATTGGATTCCTGATCCATCTGGTCCTGTTTACACGAATGAGACATGCAAATTTATTGAAAGCCATCAGAATTGTATGACGAATGGCCGGCCTGATACTGGTTATCTTTACTGGAGGTGGAATCCACGTAATTGCCAGTTGCCTCGGTTTGATCCACATAAGTTTCTTCAGTTAATGAGTAATAAAACATGGGCATTGATCGGTGATTCAATATCGAGGAACCATGTCCAATCATTTCTTTGCGTACTCTCAAAGGTAACTAGTTACAGTCATTCTCAATTGCTCTAAATTGCTTGTGTAAGTTTTGGTTGTTCTTTCGCCATGTTTCCACCATAATTTAGCATTGGCATTGATTAAGTAACAAAATGATCTTTTCGTTCTTCTCGTTGCTTGGAAAATCTTTTTCCATGAAGGCACAATACTTTCTGCTCTATTGACTTGAATACTAGCACATAGCTTTTTGCGTAGGACATTTTGGTTATCCATTCGGTACAAAGGAATGATCTTGGGATTATGATGTTCCTCTCCATTCCTATGTTTGGTATTCTCAATTATGTTCACTCCGTTCCACCCAAAATGTACCCTTCCCCGTTTTGTTGTTGAAAAATGGGGTAGAGAAAAATTGTCCAGAAGTAAAAATTGGACCGATACAACTTTTCGTACTAATATAAAATGCATTGGAGTGCGGATGCCTTGTGCACCGGGCTGCTATTTTTGGCCCATTGGCATTTTTTTACTTTAAAAACAGTGGACAGCATTTGTGGCAGCCCAATAAGAAAAGCCAGTCAACTTGGAATGGAGGTACTATTCATTTATCTCATCAAACTTAGGTGTTTCAAACATTAAAGTGTAAGTGTTTAACTTTATATTGCACGGAAGCTGTTACTGGGAGATAGCTTGAATGTTTTTAATCACCATTGTAGTGTCGCCAGAGTATTTCCTTTGCTGGTTTCTTTCAATTAAAATTTTAGTTCAAGCCTTAAAATTCTTCCCCAATCTTCATGTTTGTTTTTGCTTTCACCATTTTTCGTCTTAGTCAGGAAATGCTTGTAACTGGTTAATTACTGAGCTATCAAGTACGGTTAGATATTCTTGGGGGTACCAAAAGCCAACCAGTTGCATGGTAAGAGGTTTCAGCACATACTTCGGTTATGAAGACCTTGTAGTGGAGTAGTTGAAGTGAGGAGGGTCCTATGTAAACTGTTAGATGTTTGTATCATCTTGGATCTGCCAAAAGAATCGGACTGCTTATATGACGTTTTAATAATTAAAAAAGTCTGTTTATCACAGAAGCTATAGTGTGACATAACTATGTTAGGTATCTGTTTAACTTTTCGATCTTGGATGTGGCTTTTAGCTGTAATAGATATTTCACTAATGCCGGCTGAGCCCGATTAATTGCTTGCAATTTTTGCTAGTTGTTGAGTGATTATGAGGTGCTATTCTTCTGTCTTTTACAGTTTCTTGTATAATCCACAGAAGGATGTGGTGCTACTATTTGAAGGTTCTGTTTTTGTGAACTTGTCACTCTTCTAACTATAGGTTTGTGTTTTTTTTTTTTTTTTTTTTCTTTTCTAATCTGATTGGACGATCATATTTCAGGTAGAGCAGGCCATTGAAGTATACCATGACAAGGAGTACCGATCCAGGAGATGGTTATTCCCCTCATACAACTTTACCGTTTCAGTTATTTGGTCCCCCTTTCTGGCACAAGCAGCTATATTTGAAGACTACAACGGAGTTTCCACATCTGAGATTGAACTTCATTTGGACAAACTTGATGCGAGTTGGACTGATCAGTTTAACAGTTTTGATTATATGATATTTGCAAGCGGTGAGTGGTATGTCAAAACTGCAATCTACTATGAAAACGATACAGTAGTGGGCTGCCACTACTGTCCCAAAAGGAACTTGACCGAGCTTGGTTTCGACTTTGCGTACCGTAAAGTTCTTGGAAATGTTTTCAAGTATCTTCTCTCATCAAATCACAAAGGCATGATGTTTTTCAGGACCGCGACACCAGACCATTTCGAGAATGGTGAGTGGTTTAGTGGCGGACATTGTAAAAGAACCGAACCAGTGAAGGGAGGCGAGTTCAATTTGACCGAGATTAACAAGATTCTACATGAAATCGAGATAGAGGAAATTGGAAAAGCTACAGTTAAAGCTTCTGAGAAGGGTTTGAATCTAAAGCTTTTCGATGTGACAGTCCTTTCGTTAATGAGGCCCGATGGGCATCCAGGTCCATACAGGTATTTTCAACCGTTTGCAAAAGATAAGAACGCAAAAATCATCAATGATTGCTTGCATTGGTGTTTGCCTGGACCTATAGATGCTTGGAATGATATGCTAATGGCGATGGTGTTAAATGGTTAATGGCATAAACTAGTGAATGGAAGTTGTTTCTTGAGCAAATAGGAAGACCAGTTCATTGGGATGGCATTTACTGAGAACAGGCATCGCTCGCTGTGTATCCTACTCTGTGATGTGAATACTAGAGATTTAAGCCACACGATGGGTGCTGCTCGCGACCATGTTCCTCGGGTTAAGCTTCAGTTTGCTTATATATAATTTTTTCATTGGGGAAGTTCATCTTAATTATAATGTTGTTACTTGATTCTCATATATATGATTTTTCAGGAATCTGTAGTGGGATTTATTTTTGAGGGGATTTGGAATATACATAGAGATCTGAATCAAATGAGAATTTGATGTTGGTGAGTCACAGATTGTGCTGTACACTTGTACTTATAAAATTAGCAAGTCACAAGCTAAAATAGATTGGTGCAGTTTTCCACTTTTACTTATTTGATATTACAAAATTTTGAATGATTCTTTGTAGTTTAACCATCACTTACCCTTTGATCTTAAATTCTGTAACTGTAAAATGCTGTTTAGGTTGGTCCTGGAAATGTGAGAGCAATATATGCTCTCTGTTAGCCTCGGTTAAGAAAGAAGAGGCCTTTAACAAAAGGATTTTAAAAAGGGTTATTATTACTTTTAGCCCGCGCCAGAAACTATTTATTTGTGGTAGTGTATAAAATTTGAATAATTTTTCTCTATAACATACAGAATGTGTATATATATACAAAAGATATACAAATTTTATATATTTTTTTAGTTATTATATTAGGTTCCAAAATATTGTCATTATTGGAGTTCAATCAAAATCCTTTTCTTCGGAGTTACTATCCCTCGCTTTTTACGGGTCCACCTCTACTTTAAATAAAATAAAACAAGAAAAAAGGAAAACTAGCCTATTTTGGTTTTTCCTTTTGCCAATTTATCCGATTAGCCGTTCATTCAATCGCTTAAACAAAAAATAACCGACGAAGAAATAATATGTGCAATTTATGTTTAATAAGTGATCAATATACTTTTGACACGCCCATTAAAAAAATACTAAGCTAGCATTTGGCCATAGATTTCCAAATTTGTTTTGAAAAATCTGATTTAGGTGAAGTTTGATATGAAGATGAAAATGTATTTGGATATCAGTTTTCAAAACATATTTCCAAAATTTATTTTGAAAAAACATGAAACATGACTTATACCCGTAAGTTCTAAAAACTATCAGAAATACCCAACAATACCATTATCAATAACATTCATTATAATATCGCAAACCATAGTCTTGAAACATAAAAAAATTTGGTACAAAATTGTCATTTTTATAATCAACTACATGATACACTATCAGATGATCGAGAAGACGAAGTAATATTGTTACAAAATAATAAATGGTGGGTTCTTTTTATAAAATATAAAAGTTTGAGACAAATTTTTAAAAAAACTAATAGTGATATTTTGGCCCAAATTGAGATTTGAGATTTGGGATTTGGAATTTTGCCAAATTGTAAGCAAAATCTATGGCCAAACATGTGTTTGCTAAATAAAACCCAAATTTCTTTTGGCAAAATCTATGGCCAAACGGGTCCTAAATTCTATACAAAAATACCTAGTATGACTAAACTACCCTTAATTAAATATTTAATGTGAGGAGTAACAAAACTTTTTAGGGATATGTACATAAGGGTTATTTTGTAAAAACAAATTGAATTCTTTCTTGATTATATAAATGGACACTTATTTTGGACCAAAATAAAAAAATAAATTGGTCACTTATTGTGGACCGGAGGGAGTAATAAATATGGTTGTCTACTTGTGTAAATATCCCTTTTCCTTTTCTGGTTTAAGTTGTCTATTGAGTGGGCTTTAAGAATTTTTCCAATTTAAGAGTGTTTAAAGGGGCTTTTGCATCCGTACCCACTTTTTATGCCACGTTTTAACTTATACTCGCTTTGTAAAAAAAATTACATTTGTACCCGCTTTTGCGCATAACTTCAGCATGCGGGGCTGAAGTAGCAAAGGCAATCACGCAAAACTTCAGCATTCTAATAGACGGGCATGAAGTAGCTTGCGAACTTCAGCTCTAGTAAATGAGGAACTTCAACTCTAGAGCTGAAGTTTTTGTCTTTGTAAATGGGGAACTTCAGCATACGGGGCTGAAGTTCCCCCAGTTACACAGGGGAACTTCAGCTCTAGAGCTGAAGTTTTTGTCTTTGAAACTGGGGAACTTCAGCCCCTTGGGCTGAAGTTCCATAGTTTTAAAGACAAAAATTTCAGCATACGGGCTGAAGTTCCCCAAGTTACACTGAGGAACTTAAGTTCTAGAGTTGAAGTTTTTGTCTTTGTAACTGGGGAAGTTCAGCCGTATGCTGAAGTTCCCAGTTATAAAGACAAAAACTTCAGCATATGGGCTGAAGTTATAAAAATAACAACTTCAGTATACGGGGCTGAAGTTCCCCAGTTACAAAATACAAAGACAAAACTTCAACTTCAGCCCCGTATGCTGAAGTTGTTGTCTTTATAACTTGGAAACTTCAGCTCTTTGTAACTGAGAAGTTTTGTCTTTGTAACTGGGGAACTTCAGCCTCATATGCTGAAATTTTATTTTTATAACTGGCGAAGTGGGTACAAGTTAAAAGTTTTTAAAAAAACAAATATAAGTTAAATAAGAGCGATCAAATAAGGTGTTCCACGTAATTGTTACGTGTTTAAAAGGATATCGGCAATCCAACTCCAATTCTACTAACGGTAAATATTTTCAAATTCTATAACCTTGGAACTCAAAGTGCCCTTTTGAAACAAAGTGGACTTTGAATTTGAAAAAACTAGCCGTTGGCTCTCCACTTTCCTGTATAAAACCCCCTTTTTCTCTACCCTGTTGTTCTACTCCATTAACTTTTACTCTTTCTAGCTTCAACCTATTGTTCAAACTCCCCTCACCCCCTAATCCTAGCCATGGCTACCACTGCTGAGATGGCCCTCGTCGCCGACCCTGTACCCGCCAAGAAGGGGAGGTCGAGGAAGCCGTTGAAGCAGAAAAATCCATCATCGAATGAAGCCAACATATTGGCTGCAATTGTAACGCAGTCGCCTTCACTGGCGATGCCAGTGGACGACTCTGTTAAAGAGAATCTTGAAACCCTCTCGCAGCCAGAAAAGAAAACAAACAAAAGAGGAGCTTCAAAGGCTAAGAAACAAACAGAAACTGAAAATTCTTTTGAGAAAGAATTGCTAGAAATGCAAGAAAAGCTTCAAAAAATGACACTTGAGAAGGAGCAGACTGAGGAAATGTTGAAAGCTAGAGAAGATATGTTGAAGCAGAAGGAGGAAGAGCTCGAAGCTCGGGATAAAGAGCAAGAGAAGCTTCAAATTGAACTCAAAAAGTTGCAGAAAATGAAAGAGTTCAAACCAACCCTGGTATTGTTCTTGAATCTTGTCTCTCTACTTATCTCATCTTTGTAGCATTCCTTGTAGTAAAGCTGACATTTTTATTGTTTGGGACTGAGACGCAGTTGATTTTATATTTCATAAAAATTCTTGTCTGTAAGTAGTAATCCTAAAGCTGACATTTTTATTGTTAGGGATTGAGGCGTAGTTGATTTTATATTTCATTAATTCTTGTTTGTAACTAGCAATTGCAAAGCTGACATTTTTATTGTTTCAAATTGAGGCCTAGTTGGTTTATTTCATTAAATTCTTGTTGGTAACTAGTAATCCCAAAGTTAACATTTTTATTATTTGGGATTGAGGCCTAGTTGATTTTATTTTACATCAATTCTTGTTTGTAACTAAAAGTCCCAATACTGACATTTCAGATATTCTTGTTTGTAACTAGTAGTTGTTTCAAAGCTGACATTTTTATTTTTATTTTTATTTTTCATTAGAATTTCCCTATAGTGCAATCTCTAAGGGACAAAGAGGAGAAAAAAGAGAAGAAGAAGGCGGATCCTTCGAAGAAAAGGCCAGCAGCACCGTACCTATTATGGTGCAAAGACCAATGGAATGAGGTATGCTACAATCTTAGTTCAAAATGTTCATTGTATTTTGTGCTTTTATAATATACTGGTTTTATTTATAGTGGGAATTTGTTATTTCAGGTGAAAAAGGCTAACCAAAATGCTGAGTTTAAGGAGATATCAAATTTATTGGGGGCAAAGTGGAAAACTACAAGTGCAGAAGAAAAGAAGCCTTATGAGGAAAAATACCAAGCTGAGAAGGAAGCTTACTTGAAAATTGTGGGAAAGGAGAAACGCGAATTAGAAGCTATGAGGCTCTTAGATGAAGAGCAGAAACAGAAAACAGCTATGGAATTGCTTGAACAATATATTCAATTCCAACAAGGAGCAATTGAAAATGAAAACAAGAAGAAAAAGTAACATTCCCTTTCTCTGTGTCCTATTTGTTTTTGTGTCTACGAACTTCAAATCTTATATTCGCCTCGTTAATTCGTCTTTATAGGAAAGAAAAGGACCCTTTGAAACCAAAACAACCATTGTCAGCTTTTTTCCTGTTTACAAATGAGCGTCGCGCTGCTCTACTTGCTGAGAACAAGAATGTGAAGGAGGTAATGATGAGTTTCATTTTTTGTCCGACTGCTCTATTTGTTTGGGATTGAGGCATAGTTGTTGTCGTTATTGTTTATTGGGATTATTAAATTTCTAAACTTAGTTTTTCACAATTTATAGGTGGCAAAAATTACTGGTGAAGAATGGAAGAACATGACAGAGAAACAAAAAGCACCTTATGAAGAGGTATTTTTTACTGTCTTGGAAAACTGATATCCCTTTGCTTCACTCAATATTTCTATTTTTTATCGGAAACACCCTCTCTACCCTTCCAAAATAGGGGTAAGGCTACGTACGTCCTACCATCCCTAGACCCCAATTGTTGGAATACACTGGGTTGTTGTTGTTGTCATCGTTGTTAGAAGCTAAATAAATGCTTTCACATATGCAGATGGCAATGAAGAGAAAGGAGCAGTATTTGCAAGAAATGGAAGTTTATAAGAAGAAAAAAGACGAAGAGGCTGCTGAACATTTGAAGGAAGAGGAAGAACTAATGAAACTTAAGAAACAAGAAGCACTTCAATTGCTCAAAAAGAAAGAAAAGACAGAAAATTTAATCAAGGTTCTTATTGTTTGATCCAATTTCAGATTAGGCTATGAAACTCGAATGCGCTTATGGATTTGGTTTGTTGTTGTGGTTTGATTAGCAGAAAACGAAAGAAAATCGCCAAAAGAAGAAACAAAAAGAAGAGAATGTTGTGGATCCTAACAAACCAAAGAAGCCTGCTGGATCATTCTTTCTTTTCAGCAAAGAGGAAAGGAAGAAACTAGTGGAAGAGCGGCCTGGAATCAACAATTCTACTATTACTGCTCTCATTTCACTCAAATGGAAGGTAAAAAATAAGGAATGAGATTAAGTTTCATGCAGTGTAAAGATTTTATTAACGCTATTACATGTAACTCTTGGTAGCAAGTCTGATATGGTAACCTGAAGAATAGAATAATAGCCTGATATTGTAATTTCTTCGTAGCATAGTAACCTGAAGAATAGAATAAAATTTGTTACATATGTATGTAGGAATTGAGTGAAGAAGAAAAACAAGTGTGGAATAACAAAGCAGCTGAAGCAATGGAAGCATACAAAAAGGAAATGGAAGAGTACAACAAAACTGTAGCAGAAAAGCAGAACAACAATTAGAAGTAGTAGAATTAACTGTTCAACTGATTATGTTGAACATAGAATGATTTCTCGTTAGTTGAAGTAGTTATCATTCCAATTTTCCATCTTGTTTAGTTGTACTCTTTGCTAATGTCCTTTTCATATTTGACTTTTAATGGATGACTTTAAGATTTTAGACATTTTGAGTATTCACACAAACTTTTTCAAGTGTCTGAGCACTACATACTAGTTGAATATCTAAACAAGAGATACTACAATCGGTACAAAGATGGTTTTCGCACGGTGTGATATTATCCGCTTTAAAATTCCCGAAACACTAAGTCTAGCTCCCACGCCACATTCCACTATCTCCTACACTCGTCGGTCATCCCAGTAGCAAAGTTAAGAATTTATTCAAGGGTGTTCAAATTTTAAAAAAGTAAAAAAAATATACGACGAATGATGTTCAATATATATTGTATACCTTTAAAATGTAATATTTTACTAGGTGCAATTTTTCGAAGATAGTGTTGTAACCATGTGGCTTCTTCGCCACTGATCGTCTCGCCGTACCATTGGCCAGTTGTTGGGCGGTAATCAAACATACAACAATCTTTGTGGCCGATATTCTTCCAAAAAATTTTGACAATCCAACGCCATAATTTAATGCAACGTGGAATTATTCTAGTCAAAATTAATTTCTTCTTTTTTTTCTTCATTTAAAAATTGAGTGAAACTAGCTTTGCTGGCAGTACTAAATTATTGCCGTCGCAAAATGACAATAATATTAGATGTTCACAAGAGCCACTAAATTGATTCAGACCTGATTTTTTTAAAAAAAGGTTCTGTCTTGACAATTTCTTTATCTTGATAGTTTTTTTATGATTATACAATTATCTTAATGATTTCCACTCGTACAAGTCCAAGTTGGTACAAAAAAATGTGATCCTCGCTAGGGGGAGACAAGATTCATTTTTTTTTTAGCAAATAGAAAATATATTAATTAAAAAGCTAAATATTATTTGTTACATCATAACCTGTACCTTGTAGGGCACATTTATTTTCTATGCTTGCTAAGGAATTGCAAGCATTTAAAGACAAGATTTTAACAAAAATAGAAGCATAGTTTTTATCCGATACATGACTTTTCAAACTGCTAAGTGATATTATAAAAACTGATTTTTCCTTCTTCCTGTGAGTACTTCCAAGCTTGGCCATGAGGTGTGCTACCCTGTTGCCTTCCCTAAAGATGTGCCTGAGGAGGGTCGCCTTCCCTCGGTGCATTAACAACCTGCATGATTTAACAAGAACATCAGGGTGTTTATTGCCATTACGAATTGCATGCACTGCCTCAACACAATCTGTCTCGATCTCCGGTGGGAAAAGATACCATTCTTGAGCAGTTTTAATTCCTTCCTTGATTGCTTTGAGTTCCGCTTCCACTGATCCTTTATGAGCTTGCTAAAGCCAGCAATCCAGTTGCCCTCTGCATTACGTATAACTCCCCTAATGCTGCCTTTTTCTTTTGTGTAGCTTCCATCCACATTCATTTTGTACCACCCTCTTGGAGGCTTTATCCAGTGTATTTTTATTTGGATATTTTCCACAGGCGATGTGTTACGAGATGTGAGCAACTTGTATTCTAAAGCTTGCTGAATGATATGATTTTTATTAATGGGTTTGGATGTGTTATTTTGGTTGTTATTGTTTTGATTGATCCAAATCCCCCATATAGCAAAAGGTAGGAGTTAGTTCCAATCCTTATATTGTTATTCATTGTAATGGATTTGTTTCTGAGTTGTATAAGCTAGTGGTCATCCGAGTGTTTACTAATGGTCACCCCACCTATGTTGTTCAAAAAGATTTTTACCGGTGTGCACTCAAAAAATATGTGAGTAATAGATTCATACATGTTTATGTTGCATATAGGGTAGTGTGGCTCTATGTTAATACCAATTTGGGAAAGGTATTTTCTGCGTGGCAATCTATTGTGGAGGCATTGCCACATAAAAAAAATTAATTTTGTTGGGACATGACAATGACCAAATCCAATTAAATTCTCCATGCTATATTAAGAATAATTTTTTTTACTTGTCCAATTTAACAAATTAATAAGATTTTATGATTTTTTCATTGTTATCCTTATCATTAGGTGATCACACTCCTATTGATAGATTTTAATTCCAGTCACACCTCTCTATAATATCCCTATGTAACAACGGGGAAAATTCCTTGACATTGCTTTCTCTCTCTAGACTCTCGGCACACGTTATTCTAGCTCACACAGTTTGAGTATTAGCCATGGCGAGAAAGCGAGGCCGGCCAAAACGAGATCCACTCGTGACGGTCGGATAAGCAGTAAGCGCATCAGTAATAGCAAATATATTAGCTAAAGGTAATACACAACAAATAACTACTCCAATTGGCAGTCAATTTCAACCTAGCTCGCTAAAATTGGGATCTTCAAGCACTACAAAAGGACCGGCGAAATGGCTAAACCTAAGTGCAATCCAGCTGAATGTAGCATCGTCATCCTGTGAAGGCACGCCAGTGAACGAAGTACCGGAAACAGAGTTACTGAAGGCCAATGGAACAGTTACAGAGATAGAGCCAAAATCAATAGAACAATACAAGCAAAGGAGGATACCAGACCACATTTGGGCGTATGCAGAGCCACCACCACCGGAAAAACCATGGGTCAATTTGTTCGCAGGTAATAGATCTTCAGAAAATGGTATGACACTCTCATATATTCCACCCGAGATTACTGATGGTAATATTGTGGTGAAACTTGACAATGATGAAATTGACAGTCAAACTAAGAAGTGGCAATGTGCCCTAATTGTCTGGTTACAAATTTATGCAAAGATACATAGCTCGAAATTCGAGTCGAGTGACTGCTCCAGATCTGTTTCATCATGAGGAAGGGTATTACATTGCTAAATTTCATACACTTGGTGATTTGAAGGATATTCTATATAGAGGACCATACACGATTAATGATCGACCAATAATCTTGAAACAATGGTCCCTTGAATTTGACCTTTACGGCTGAATTCCTAACTGAAATTCCTTTTTGGATTACCTTACCAAAGCTGCCAATGAGTTGCTGAGGAAATAAGGCTTTACGCAAAATGGCAAGTGCTATAGGAAAGCCACTCTTTGCGGATGAATGCACAACAAAGCAAATGCACATATCCTATGCAAGAATTTTGGTGGAGGCAAATATCACTAAAAATCTTCAAACCGAGTTGACATTGCAAGATCCACCTTTAAGAACCTTCAACAACATGTGATATATGAATGAAAAACAAACTACTGTGCTGAGTGTATGAAGATTGGCCACGATTGTGAACAGGCTAAACGAGAAAATAAAGAGAGCAACCTAGAGGAAGGAACAGATAGGGGAAAGTCACTACAAGGTGGCAAGTAAAAGGGCAGGGACAACAGTCTTTAGTTGAGCAGAATAATGCATTAACCAAAGCACAGGCACAGAACTGAACTACTGCAACAACAAATAGTGAGCCTAGTGTGAAAACTGCAACAACAAAAGAACAAAGGGAAAGCAAAAGAAAGCCCAAACCAAAGATTGAATACAGAATGACCAGCATTGACTAGTAACAAGAAAGTTGTATCTGGAACAACTTCAGTTTCAATTCACAATGGCTTTCAAATTTTACAGAGAGAAGATGAGAGGATTGAGAATCTTATGCCTCCTGATAGAGGAGGTGAAAATGCACTATTACGATGACTTGGTTGATTTGGAACATTAGGGTTTGAATAAGCGATATAAGCAAAAAGAAATAAAGTTGTACATAAAAGAAAAACATATAAGGCTAGCTGGTCTAGTAGTAACAAAAGTGAAAAAAGCTAAAGCAAACATGGCGATGAGTAGAATTGCCTCTGGATGGAACATGATTACTAACTATGAGCATGCATTAAATGGTAGGGTGTTGATTATATGGGATGATCAAATGTATGATGTGCTGCCAATTGCAAAACAAGATCAATTTATCCATTGCCAAGTTACTAGAAAATTTAATGGAATGCAATGTTATCTCACTGTGGTGTATGGGGTGGTGAACAGAGGAAGTACCTTTGGAAACATCTTCAAAGGATAGCACAAACAACTACAGTCCCATGAATAATTGGGGGAGATTTCAATGCACTACTTACTCTTCAGGACAGATTGTCTAAGGTGCCTGTGATCAATGCTGACATTAGAGATTTCTCAGATATATGTCAGAACATCTGTCTTACTGAGATTCCTTAGAGAGGGGATTATTTCACATGGACTAATAAACAACAAGGTGGTGCCAGAGTGTGTAGTCGCATAAATAGACTATTAGGAAATGATATCTGGATGATGAATTATGTCCATATAGTCACAGAGTATGGAGAGCCCTATATTTCATATCATAACCCTATGATAATTGCTTTTAGGCAATCTAAGACTCAAATCAAATGTCCATTCAAGTTCTTCAATGTTTTGGAAAATCATTCATCTATTCAGTCCATGGTAGCTTAAGCGTGGAGAAAGAACAAAGCATCAGGAATAATGAAGAATATTTGGTTCAAACTTAAAGAGCTTAAAAGTTAGTTTAAGAGCCTAAATGCAACAGAATTCAAAGGAGTAACAGAGGATATAGAACAATCTCGGATAACACTCTCTCAAATCCAAAGTCAAATGCAAACACACTACTATGATACATTACTAGACCATGAAAAGGAATGGGTACACAAATTGGAGACATGGTCGCTTGTGGAAGAAGGAATTCTCCAACAGAAGGATAGAGCAACTTGGATCAAATTGGGAGATTTCAATAATAAATTCTTTTCAGCAGTCATAAAAGAGAGGCAACAAAAGAAATAGATCACTGAGATACAAGCTCTATCAGGCTTTGCTGTCACAGAACCAACACCTATTAGGGAGAAGATTGTACAATTCTATAAGAGTCTGATGGGATCTAGGGCTAACAAGCTACCTACTGTCAATGTGATGATTATGAAAAATGGTCCAACTCTAATACATCAGCAACAAATAGAGTTATGTGCAGAAGTGGCTGACCAGGAGATATATAAAGGGCTGAAAGGTATTGGAAGTGACAAAGCACCTGGAATAGATGGCTATAATGGAGAATTTTTCAACATGACTTGGCCTGTGATCAAAGAGGAAGTGTGTGTAGCAGTGAAAGACTTCTTTCACACAGACTTCTTTCACACAGGTGTTATGTGTACGACTATCAACTTCACCACTATAACCTTGTTGACTAAGATCCCTAATCTTATGACAATTAAGAATTTTAGGCCCATTGCTTGTTGTATTGTGTTGTCAAGATGATATCTAAGGTCATTGCTGGAAGATTGCAAAAGATAATGCTATACATAATTTCTGAAGCTCAAGTAGGATTTATCCCAGGGAGAGAAATAGCAAACAACATCATACTAGCACATGAACTTGTCAAAGCATACAACAGGAAATATCTATCTCCCAGATGCATGCTAAAGATGGACATGCTGAAAGCTTATGACTCGGTGGAATGGGTGTACTTGGAGCAGCTTATGGAATATTTAGACTTTCCTACAAAATTTCTCCAATGGGTGAAAACATGTATGTCAACAGAGAGTTACTCTATCATGACCAATGGGTATTGACAAAGCATTTTAATATAGCTAAAGGGCTTCGACAAGGAGATCACATGTCACCATTTCTGGTTGTCATTGCCAGGAGTATTTGAGAAGGCTAATTAGAGGACTGAAGCAAATCAAAGAGTACAAATATCATCCAAGATGTTGCAAGATGAACATGACACATCTTAGTTTTGCAGATGATCTACTCAAGTTTTCCAGGGGTGACACTGGTTCTGTGCAAGCACTTCATCATTGCTTCAAGCAATTTTCTGTTGCTTATGGTTTACAAGCTAATCTAACAAAGTGTGCTATCTACTTTAGAGGAGTGACAAATCTAAAACAAATGAGAATACCGCAGATTGCAGGCTATTCACTAGGGGAGATGCATTTTAAATACTTGGGGATTCCATTAGACACAAAAAAGTTAACTATACTCCAATGAAAACCTTTGGTGGAGAGAATTGTAGCAAGAGTATCTTCATGGACTACTAGGAAACTATCTTATGCTAGCAGAGTGCAGCTCGTGCAGTTGTATTCTTTAGCATCCAATCTTACTGGGCGCAGTTGTTCATCATACCAACAAAGGTTATGAAGCTGGTAGAGGCTTATTGTAGGAGTTATATATGGTCAGGCACCTATACAATAACATAAAGAGAATTGATAGCTTGGGACAAGATGTGCCTACCTAAATCAGTAGGGGTTATAACCTAACAAATCTCCACGTGTGGAATAAGGCAGCAATTACTAAAATATACTGGGACCTGGCTCATAAGGATGATGAAGCTTGGATAAGATGGATCCATACATATTATATCGAAGGGAAAAACATACTTGACATGTCTATTCCACAACAAGCAAGTTGGATGGTGAGAAAGATTCTGGATGCTAGAAAAAATGCACATCAAATACCTGTCCTAAACCAGCAGAAGAGCTTTATTAAGAAGATTACTTAAGCCTTCCGGGGGATTATAACAAAGTTGAATGGAGAGGTCTGTTATTCCATAATGAGGCTAGATCTAAAGCAGTGTTTACAATGTGGCTCCAATGTCATGAAAGATTGTTAACTATGGATCGATTAGCCAAATGGGGAATCCAAGTGAATTCAAGTTGTATTCTGTGTATGGCTGCAAAAGAATCTCATCACCATCTTTTTGGTGAGTGTAGCTTCTCCAAAGCAGTATGGATGAGATTGCTGAAATGGTTACAACTATTGAATGTTTTAACCAATTCTTGGCAACAATTGTTTTCATGGTTGCTTATCCAATCCAAAGGAAAGTCACTTAAGGCGAGGATACTTAAGATGATGTGTGCAAAATATAGTTATGTGATCTGGAAAGAGAGGAACAATAGAGTATTTGAAGACCAATCAAGGAATGTTGAACAACTTGCGAGGGGAAGTTGCATGCATATGTAACATCAGAGTACAAGGGGGAGTAAGGACAAAGATGCAACAACGTCTTCATTTCTAAGGCTAATCAACAATACATAGACCAGCGGGCTAGATAGTAATATGTTGAGTTATGTACTACTTATGTTATAGGCATAAGGATAGCACTACGTATGGAATTTAGCAAGTCGAGGATGACTGTACAGATTTGTAACGATTGTTCTTGGTGACTTATGAAATATTCTAATTACCAAAAAGACATCCCTATGCAACAACTATTTATTATAAAAGTTAAGTTTTTTTGAAATTGATTTTTATATTGTATTAGAATATATCTCATTTATAATAATACTTTACTATAACAGCTAAAAAATATTAGAACAAAAGAGACCGTTATAAAAGAATTTGACTATTATTAATCATATTGGACTAGTAAAAGAGAATAAAGGGGACAATAATAGATAACCTCACACTATTCAAAATCGAGACTCCAACTCTTGATAGAATTGTGGATCACGTATTAGGGAACTGTTCCTCTTGAATGTTCATCTATATATTATTAAACAGTTGAATTTTGCAAGTGGCCTTATTTTTTCTTGGTTTAAGTGGGGTGGTTCTTGAGTAGTAGTTATATAGTAATAGCAAAAAGAATAAAAAAAAAGAGGAATAAATTCGTTTATCGGCTTTTGCGTCATATTAGATAATTTCGGTGCGTGCCGATTTTAGTAGCATGTGCTCCACTTTTGATGTGAAGAAAGAAGTAAACATTACGTGTGGGAAAGCAGATTCTTTTTCTTCTAATTACGAAATTGTTTGGTGTTTAGGAATTAAATGGAAATTGGAAATAACCTTTCAATTATCAATCCGTTTCAATTTATGTGTACCTATTTGACTGAGTACATAATTTAACAAATAAGAGAAGATTTTTGAACTTGTAAAGTAAAATGAGACACGTACATTTTGTGTGAATATAAATTATTGCATAAAAATAAATTATTTCCAAATATGAAAAGAAATAGCTTTATTGTGACTAAAACAGAATAGATTCACATAAATTGAAACGGGGTGATTTGAGAGAGTAGTTAGAAAAATGATCTGAATTAAATAACACTTACACTAACTAATGCGGTAAATTATGTATTAATGTATATGAAACTGAATGTAGAATAAGAATAGTTATATTAGCAATAAAAAATTAAAAATAATACTTTGAAATTAAAATATTTTTAAAGTAGATAATTTTTATATTATTATTCACTATATGTGATATTGTTCATTATTATTCCCAACATAAATAATTCCGCCATTATAATTTTTCCCATGACTGAAATGCGAACCAATAAAATTTTAGTTTTTTGATTTTCACTAGATGTTTGATATCCATTAGATTTGATGAATATAGAATAGTACCCAGTAGGGATTTACTAAACATATCAAATGTCGACTCAAATATGGCAAAAACCTATAAAAAAACCACGCCTGGAGCATCTCATTCGTAGATACAAACCAGACGTCTCTGTCTATTGCCATATCATCTTTGTGATTTGTGCCTTCGACCTCTTCGAAAAAATAACCATTTCTCTTTTTGGAGTCTTTTTTTACAACAACTATATTCCCACTTTCTTTCCATAATCATTCTTCTATACACAAATTCGAGGAAAAAAAAAAGAGAAGAAAATTCTATATACAAAGACACAATTACATATGATATGAGCTTGTAATAACAGAATCTCATAAAAATGGTGCCGGAGCCTCTCCGCAATGACCCTTTTCCTGAAATTCGCCGTGCAGATGATGCTGGTGCTGCTTTTGTTTTAGAATCCAAAGGTAAAAGTTTCTCAACAAATCTTTTGTCTTCATATTTTTTGTTGTTGTAGACTATGATAGAAGGGGGTCTTGGCGTAACCAGTAAAGTTGGTGGAGGTTAGGGGTTCGAGGTGTGAAAACAGCCTCTTGCATATATGGGTACAATAAATCCTTGTGGTCCGACCTTTTCTTTGACCCCGCGTATAGCCGGAGCTTCGTGTAATGGGCTATCTGTTAATAAAAATGTAATCTTTAACAGTTTTAAGATGAAGTATCTACAGAATTCTGCATGTTGTATGATCAAAGAAAAAGAATCTACACCTGGGTTTTGTTGTAAATGTAAGATAAATAAATAAATAAAACTATCTCCTTTCTAACACAATTCTACAGTTTTTTCTGCTAATGCTATAATGGGGTCTTTCTTATTTAAGTTTCGGTGTAGACTTAAGAAATTGCTAAGTAGTAGTAGTAAATAAAAATGTAATCTTTAACAGTTTATAGATGAACAGTTGGTAAGATCTTCATTAACAAAATATTTGAAGAATCTACAAAATGGGGCATGTTATAATTTTGAAATACATAAAGCTATCTCTTTTATGATAGAATTTAACAATTTTTACTGATAATGCTATAATGGCGTCCTCCTTTTTTTTTGTGGGAACAGGGGAATGGTGGCATGCAGGATTTCATTTGACGACGGCGATAGTAGGTCCAACGGTGCTGACATTGCCGTATGCATTCAGAGGGCTAGGATGGGGATTGGGTTTCTTGTGTTTAACTGTGATGGGGTTGGTTACTTTTTACTCTTACTATCTCATGTCATTGGTTCTTGATCACTGTGAAAAGTCCGGTCGACGCCACATCCGATTCAGAGAACTTGCTGCAGATGTTTTAGGTAAAGGTTTGTTTACCCCATCAGTTAATTTTAACTTGTAATAGCAGGCTAGTTACTAGATTACGAATTATGCTTATAGAGAGATTCACTTACAGCTACCTAATTTGTTACGTACAACAACAACAACCCAGTAAAATCACACAAGTGGGATCTGGGGAGGGTAGTGTGTACGCAGACCTTACCCCGGAGTAGGGAGTTACCTAATTTGTTACATGATTGTATATATATTTTTTAAGCCAACAGTGCATAGAATTTAAACTCTTGTAAAGTTTGTAGAGTTTCTATAGTATTATAGAGCCATAGATTAGTAGATATTGAAACACGACTCGAATAGAGTGAGATGGATAGTGATGATTCATATTGTGACTCCGACTAGTTTGGAATTAAGGTGTTGTTGTTGTTGTAATCATAGAACTTTTCTAGTATTAGATTAGAGAACTATAATTTATAGTAAATATTGAAATGCGACGAGCTCAAATAGACTCGATTTTTGCCTTTGTAGTTTGAGAAAATGTGATTGGACTTGCAATAAGGAAAAGAAGAAAAAAGGTGAATGTTGTTTGTTGTTGAAAGGATAGAAGTCCAAACTATTAAATTAATCAAATGATGTAGAGCTATTTAAGTCTATTGTGGTCACCGTTGCATTTTAGTTTGGAATATGATGCTGTTCTAAAGGGGTTGCTGCACTGAGTTGCAGATAAGAGTATTTACTGAGATCCAAAGATGATTAATTGGTCTTTTATGTAAAGTTACAACCTTTTGCATTTTAAAATAATCAAAAAGCTCTTTTACTGGGAAAAAAGTTATTCTGTCATGTGTTAAAGGAAGATTTGATTCTGCTAATGGAAAGCATAGATTTCCTTTAATGTTGGAAGTAGCCTTTGATGCTTCTAAAGGACCTTCAATGGGAATTCAAAGGTTGTTGTTGTTTTGAAAAGGACATTTAGCCTAATTATTTTGACTACAGCCACCAGATTCTAGTGGTTTTTGTTAGATTCACACCTGGGTAGAAAAGAACAAATCTATAGTTCGTGGTTTTTGTACTTCCAGTGGAAACAACATCTTGCAGAAATACAGGGTAAGGCTGCATACAATAGACCCTTGTGGTCCGACCATTTCCCGACCCCGCGCATAGCGGGATCTATGAGAATAGTGAATTTAGATAATTGGTGTTTGTTGGAGGAGGATGAAAAAGATAATGGATGGAATAAATTGTTTAAAGTTCTGAACCTTGCATGAAGAAGTTAAAAACTATAATGGTAGAGGAATACATCATTAATTAATTTACTATTACTCAACATCTTCTTATCCTATTTAGGCTACTTTTAAGAGTTCTGCACATGCTTACTACCTGGGGCGGATGTAGTGCATTGTCGATAGGTTCAATTGAACCCATAACTTTCGACGCGGAGTAAAAATTTATATATAAAAATTCATTAAAATTACAAAAATAGTAGATATGAACCCAAAACTTTAAATATATAATGGGTTCGATGCTAAAAATTTCAAAAGTTGAACCCCTATGATTTAAATCTTGGATCCGCCTCTGCTTACGGCTAATATTTTCATTTGCTTTGCCCATAGATTGATTACATCGTAGAATCTATTATATCATTGAATGGTACGATATACCAATGATGCCTTATATGTAACAGCTCTAACTCAAACCTGATAACTTTACAATAGCTTCTTTCTAAAACTAGCGGATTATGTGTTGTATTATTATAGGCTCTGGGTGGATGTTTTATTTTGTGATACTCATTCAGACAGCAGTCAACACTGGCATTAGCATAGGAGCAGTCCTGCTTGCCGGAGAATGCCTTCAGGTACTTGTATTCATTGAAAATCCACTAGAAGAGTAGCATAATTCTTACGGGAAATATTGCATGTATTAGCTAATTATACGGACCTAGTACATATTGATTATCTGCATAGATCATTAGTTTCTAAATGCCACAACATATTAATTAGATAAATATCAAAAAAGACGTTGCAAGATAATGCTTCGTCGCTTTAAACTTCTGACAGAAAAGAAGGTGGTATCCCAAATAGAAATTAACTAATGACAAATGAGGCATCAGTTTTATCATTGGGATCAAAATTTTAAGGTTATGCACAACGTTTCTTGTTGCTGACCAGTTGTGCAGAAGGAATCCATTATGATGAATTCCAAGATCGCCTGTCCTTTCATGCCGCATGTTGCAATTTCTCTTAAAAAATTCCGTTAAACTTTCCTTTACGATGAGTTTTAAGATAGGTCACAGGCTGTCCTCTCCTGCTGCATGTGCATAATCAAACTGCCAATAGCTCTTGCAGTTTCTTTTATAGAAGATTTTACTTCTACAGTCTGATATTCTTTGGGCTAATAGACCTTCATCCCAGTTCATGTAACACAGTTCAGCTCGGAGGAAAGCTTAGTATTTTAATTGACTTTTGTATTATATTGATAGAAGTAGAACAAAGTACTAAAGGAATAGCTGAGGAGTTAGACATATTATGAACATCACATCTTGATTTCAATTAAAATTGTTAAAGGAATTTGTATTCTTCAAAGAAGTAAGAGCTATGTAGAGTAGGTTGTTTCCAAAAGTATAAAAGGCATTTAAAGGCCATCCCATAACAGAAACCAAGTTGTACTAGGACAGTGCGAGTACAAAAGGATAGAAATGGAAGTACTTGTGTTTTTGTTTGCAGTTTCTCTGCTTTGAGCTTGACTTGCTAGATCTTTTATCAATTTGGCACTCACCGATAAACTGAGGAAATTTCGTTATCAAAAGACATGAGACAATACAAAGGGTATTCAGTTTGTGGTCATATGTCTCCAGGTCCTTAATTCTAAAAATCGAAGACATCAAAACATAGTTATTGACTATTGCCATGTTTATGTTTTTTTTCCAAGATATTGAACAACATTTTTATTTCTTCTTTGCTTTTACAAGATCATGTACTCCGAACTTTCACCACATGGGCCACTGAAATTGTATCACTTCATTGCAATGGTTACAGTAGTAATGATATTTCTCTCTCAATTTCCATCCTTCCACTCCCTGAGGCACATCAACTTGGTGTCATTGTTTCTGAGCTTGGGCTACACTTTTCTAGTTGTTGGCGCTTGTATTAATGCCGGTAAGTGCTTATGTTCTTTGTGGTTCAGGTTCTTTTTCATGTCCTCGGGATATTTCTGAACAATTTGGAGAATTGAACACACGAGGTTACCAATTAGTCTTCAACCTGCTTAAAATTGGTTACTAGAAGAGAAAATCGTGCAGTTTTTAGATGGAGAACAAATTAAGCCCTATTTCCTTTTTGATTAGCTGTGATTTGTGAACCTGTAATAGGTGAGTGGAACTGATTTCCTTTTTCAGCAATGGTAATGTTTTTGTTATATATCATTCGCCGGACGCCCTAATGACGAGTTGAGAAATTAATTTGTGTACATTAGTGTATATACAAATATGCAACTCTGGCCTGAAAGAAAGCAGACGAGTTAGTGAAGAAAGTGGAATCAATGCTAATTGATATTAGCATGTCACTTTACTCTGTGTAGGTCCAGTTTATCTATATATTTCCTGCATTATGCAGGTAAATCAAAAAATGCACCTCCGAGAGATTACTCCTTAGAAGCCTCACAACTATCACGGGTATTTATTGCTTTCACTTCTATCTCCATCATTGCAGCCATTTTTGGGAATGGAATACTACCAGAAATACAGGTAAATATACAGCTCTTTCACATTCACATTTTCCTCATTGCTTTTCCCAAAGTTCCTTTAGTTCAACAATGATAAACCATTTATGATGTCCAATGGTCATCGCTAGAGACGTATGTTAATTTGTACTCCAATTAATGCAGGCAACTCTCGCTCCGCCAGCAACAGGAAAGATGTTTAAAGGCCTTATGTTATGCTATTCTGTAATTTTGGTTACTTTCTACTCTGCTTCTGTTTCCGGATATTGGGTATTTGGAAACAAAGCCAATTCAAACATTCTCAAGAGTTTAATGCCAGATGAAGGACCTTCCTTGGCACCAACATGGGTATTAGGTCTTGCAGTCATCTTTATTCTTCTTCAGCTCTTTGCCATTGGCTTGGTAAGTCATGCATTTGCTGCGTTACAGTTGTATTGTATAGTGGCTTAAACCTATGTTACACGGATCCGTTTACTGGTTATATCAGGTACATGTGTGCAAGGATCCGATACGAGTACCTCAAATTTTTTGCTACTAATATTTAGTGTATTTTCAAGGACCTGCGCGAAGTATTCACACCCATTGGCAGAACCCAATAACTTTGGCTCAAATTCTATATTTGTGTTAAAAAATTTATTTAATATGTAAAAATAATCTATTCAGAATCCAATAAACAAAAAGAATTGTAACTCAGAACTCATAAGCTAAATAGCCTGCCTCCGTCTCTGCTGTTCAACACGAATATGTCAAGGCAAATGAAGGATCAGTGTAACATAGGTTTAAATCCCAGTAAAATAAATGTTGTTTTGCCAGCCTGTGGCGAAGCCATATGGTCACATCGTCGAAAATTGCACTGTGCATATATGTAAAATATTACGTTTTAGAGGTATATAACACATATTGAACACCCTTTGTCGGGAATTTTTTTTCACTTCTTTCAAATTTGAATACCCTTGGAAAAATTCTTAGCTTCGCCATTGTTGCCGGCATGTTGTTGACTACGTGATGGTAACTTCTTTTTGATATCACAGGTATATTCTCAAGTTGCTTATGAAATCATGGAAAAGAAGTCGGCTGATGCAAACAAGGCTGTCTTCTCTCCTCGAAACCTAATCCCGAGGATAATCCTCAGAACGCTGTACATGGCCCTTTGCGGATTCTTTGCAGCTATGTTGCCATTCTTTGGTGACATTAACGGCGTTGTAGGAGCCATTGGTTTTATACCTCTTGATTTTGTTCTTCCAATGCTACTTTACAACATGACTTTCAAACCAAAGAAGTCATCTGTTACCTTTTGGATAAATACCTCTATAATGGTTGTATTCTCTGGTGCTGGACTTCTAGGATCCTTTTCTTCTATAAGGAAGTTGGTTTTAGATGCCAATAAATTTAAGCTTTTTAGTAGTGACATTGTTGATTAACCTCTTTGTTTAGATGATAACTGTATACTAATTTGATCAGACATATGTATGGAAGTTGTATATCAATCGAAATGCGGGAGTCTGTATTTCAAGAAGTAGCTGTCTGGTCTTTGCATAACCAGAATTGTTCTAAAACATAGACAAATTTGAAGACTTTCCATTGAGTTAGAGATTTTCCTGTTCTCTCTTCATATGACATTGATGAACCCAGCCCGGTACATTAAGCTTCCGCTATGCGCGGAGTCCGGAGAAAGGCCGGACCACATTGATGCAATGTTTATTGCTCAATATATATGAAGCCTTTTTTTATTATTATTAAATTCTACAAGAAATGCACATCTTATAATGACTACAATGTCTACAGGTTGATGAGTCGTGCTGTGGAAAGAGCAATACTTTGGTGTCCTTTCCTAAAGTTCAGATTTTAGAATTATAATGACTACAATATCTACAGGTTGGACTAAGCAGGGAGAAAAGGTAATTTCTAATACTCCATCCGTTCTAATTCACGTGAGTTTGTTTGACTGGGCACGAAATTTTAGAAAAAATGAAAACTTTTGAAATTTATGGTCCTAAACAAGTCAAAAAGGGATCCAGAGTATTTGTGTGGCTAAATTATTTCCAAATTTAAAAAGGGTCATTTTTTTGGAACGGACCAAAAAGGATATAGGTTCACATAAACTGATACGAAGTAGTAGCATAGTAAGTTGAGGAAACTCTAAGGAGAAATGAGATGAAGGGCTTTTCCATTATCATTCTAATTCCATGAAAAACAAAAATGCGCTAGGTGATTTTTCCAATCTGTCTAATGCTTGGCGAGTAGAGATACCAATATCTTAGCCAGTGAAAGATAATAGTTATCTGATGGAATAATTGAGGTGCGAGTCATTCTTGTGACTTACAATTTATAGTGATGACCATTGAATTGCAAGAACAAAATATATTTTTAGGTCGTCGTGCCTTTTATTTTGTTTAATTTAAAACTGTTAATATGATAGTCAATTTACCTACCTTGAGGTAATTTTTAATTTTAACAAATTGAAGACTAGACTTGTTCAACTAGATTAAGAGTTTCTTATTAATTGTTTCTTTCTATATTAATGATTTACTATGAATTAAGCATTCAAAGTTCAGGATTCAAATATTACGTAAGGTGGCAAATAACACCTATAATATGTTATTATCATTCAAAGTTGAAATGCTCTATAGGTGTTCGATTAAGAATGCCAGTAGTATTAAATACTTTTATTTATTTGCACGAAACACCTGATTATTTATCTAATAATTTGCTTCTATAGGAAAGTAGTGGAGATCATGTCTTTATTATTTCATGATTCTTATTGTCTTAGAATCGAAAGAAAGAAAAAAAAGAACTAAAAAATCGAGGAAACAAAGGGTGATAGAGTTATTCGATAGTTGTGTTGTCAACAGGAGATAGCAGGTATTTGATGAAATAGTCAAGTTATGCGTAAATTGATTCGAACACCATTATAATAACATCAACAACAATAATAACCATAACAAAAAATCAGTAAAATCTCATAAGTGAGTTTTGTGGAGGGTAGTGTGTACGCAGCACATACCCCTTCTTCATGAAGATAGAAAGAATGTTTCCGATAGATCTTCGGCCCAAAAAAAGATGCAAAAGAAGCAGTAACACAAGCAGCAACAACAAAGACGATACGATAAGATAGCCAAAGATGAAAGAAACAACCCGAACACCATTATTATTCTTAAAAAGATGGAAACAAGGATACATCAACAATTATTGGTGAAATTACAAGAAATTACAATTGAAAAATAAGATGAAGGAAAATAAATAAATATTTTTCAGGCTTGTTTAACCAAAAAGTGAGTCAATCCTTGGTTAAACTAATTAATGATTTATTCAGGTGGGTCAATCCTAGTTAGACCTAGTAGTTCTAGATCTACGATGAATTATGTGAACAACAGTATACTCAGAATGAGATGTAGACAAAAAATGAGATCAGATGTAATGTTATGTAAAGAGAGCAAGCAATAAATAACATTAAATGGTAATAAAATGTAAATAGAGGGGAAGATTCACTCAATATTGAAGAGAATGGAGGATTCCTTCCTCTGACAATGATGAATGACACGAGTAAGATAGAATATTATGCATTTTCTTGGATTTGATGGAAATGATAATAGAATAGTTCACAAAAAGGTTGAATCTTGGTGAAAAGTAGTTCTTTGTATTTTCTCTCAGAGCTTATCTTTTACAAGTGTTCTTATCATATGAAATCTTACCATTTTTCCTCCTCTTTCTTTCTATTTATATGGGATATTCCCGAAGAACCCTAAAGCACAAACAGACCGAATATTCCCTTTGTAGATCCCAATATAAAACTACCCATTTTTTCTAACTCTACTGCTCGACTTCAACCATGACTGGTTGTCGAGCTATTCGATTCGTGAGATTACTGGTCGACCACGACCGCACCGCTCTTAACAGTTCGCAAGTTTCTCTCCTCGTCCAATTTTGCACGACTTGATCCTCAATATGACTTTGACACATACAGTTAGTCCCTCCACTTAGCGAGGTCGTCATTTGGTTGATCTCGTTGACCGGACATCGTCGGCCGTGCTTGTGAAATTCAAATAGAGGAGATTGAGTGGGAAGGAGTTTGTACGGAGCAGAAACGTGGCGCTTCAAGAACCACAACTCGTTGTGACGTTAGCCTAGGGTGACATCATTGTTGCGGGCATCATCATTACGCGTCTTCCCAACATGCCGCACCGTTTCATGTGCCTCTGCCGTTTCGATTCTCGTGAAACTAAGGGTTGGAGTTCTCGCACTTGTTCTCTTATAAATACCAGTGGAGATCCCCTTAAACCAAATTTTACATTCTCCCATTCCTAGAGCCTTTGTTTTTCATCACTTTCTTCTCCTTCTCGCATTTTAATTTGAGTTTGCTTCTGGTTTTTGCAATCTCTGGTTTGATCGATTCCTGCAATTCCTTCCTCTTGTTGAAACCACACTCTCAAAACTTTTGATTAATCTGAAGATGGCAACCACCTCCCATATCTCTGACGTTTCGTCTGAACCAACACCGCTTTCGGTGAGGATGCCTTCTCATGGAGATGACATTGTTGTCGTTGCCGATGATGACATCTTTTCGACCGTGGACGAGATTATTCCTCTTAACGATAAATCCAGGTCAGATTTCATGGAAGAACCTAAGTTCGTACTCTCTGAGCTGGACGAGGCCGGCTTAGCCGAACTAAGGGCCAAATACAGTATTCCCTCCCACATCGACCTGGTTCCGGCGGGTAGCGACGTGGTTTAAGTCCATCGACCAGGGTATTGCGCCTTCTACACATACCCGTTCCGGGTAGGCGACTCTCTTCCTCTTCCTCTTCCTCTTCCTCTTCCTCTTCCTCTCTCTCTTCCTCTTCCTCTTCCTCTTCCTCTTCCTCTTCCTCTTCCTCTTCCTCTTCCTCTTCCTCTTCCTCTTCCACTTACTCCACTAGCGGAGGAGTTCTGCCGGTATTACCAGTTCTGCGCGGCTCAGCTTTCTCCGTATATCTACAAATTTTTCCTGATGCTAGAGAAGTACGCTGAGCTGGCCAATCGAGGAGTTTCACTTTGTCACCTGCTACACCTCTTCGCACCGAACTTCCTTAGAGGTACGATGTTGCATTTTCGCCATCATGGGACCAAAGGATTGGTCGTGAAGATAGATGACAGAGCCAACCGTCGTTTCAATTTTCAGTTCTTTTACGTCAAAACTGAGTACGTGGTGACGAATCCCAGTGGATTCCCTTAAGTGTGGAACTTCACTCGTAAGTACCTCTCCCAACCGGCCTCTTATTTTGTTTAGTTTCGTTTTGTTTTGCCAACTACCTCGCTGATCTTCTTCTTCTTTTGCGCAGCCGAAAAGGAGCCCCCACGTTGGTTGCCGACATCAGAGACTGGGTGAGCCAGATTTTGCACTGCACGGTGGGGGTTCGCGAGTGGTCGTCCTTCCATAAGAGATTCGATCGCATGCCTTCTACATCTGGTGAGTCTTTGATTTGGCCTTTGTTGATTTTGCGTTAATTATGATTTTCCCCTCTTCTTCTTTTTTGAACTGGATTTCTTTGTATCAGGCCGAAGTCCTTCAACGAAGAAGAAAGCCCCTACCCCCGCCTTTCGCCAATCGGGTGTTTCCAAAGGGTCGTTGCTCGCTGCGCCTGTAGGTGAGCCTACTCGGATGGTGGCTCCTTCTCTTACTCCGGCTACATGTAACTCTAGCCGTAGTACAGCAGATCCATTGGTGGGGATTCACGCTCCTCGTGTTTTGCACTTGGTAGACGAGTCGTCGCCAAGCGGAGAGGAAGTAGGTCCGTTGATAAGGAGGCAAAGGATATATTTCAGCGGTGAGGTGATAGAGGTCAAGGGGCCAGCAGTGGGTGGTTTTGACCAGTCCAGACTGCGTCTGAGGGTGGCGTGTCCTTGGACACTGAGGTACAGCCCCCTTCAGAAAATGTGAATATTGCTGACCTGCCTCAGGACGTTGAGGGAATGGATGAGCGGGCCGTGGAGGTTGAGGTCGTTCTATCGAGCGATCCAACACCGTCGGGGCATGTTGGCTTCCCTTTTTATGCCGAGGTGAGGGGGAAGAACGTAGACTTGGACGATTACGAATCTGGTTCCAACATCGACCCTGAAGAGGTCAGGATGTTCAATGAAGGATTTACCCGGGTGTAGGTGAGGACGGAGGGGCCCAACCGCACCATAATCATCCCCCTCAACTTAGATCTGTTGAAGCGCACGGAGAGTGTAGTCCCTGACTTGGGTTCGTTGTGTTCTCTTGCCGAGGCGTCGACGTTGCAGACGCTAGATAACGACGCCCTTTCGTTGGGCATATCGGGGATGGCCCTACGGGTAAGTATTCTGGTTACTGCTCTTTGTATCTTCTCTTTTTCTCCTTTATTTTCACTAATTATTTTCTCACGTTTTCTCTTTGTTAGACTCTCATTTTGGAGATCGAGTGCCCCTGTCATGAAAAAAGGAGAAGAGCTATTTTCAAGAAAATGGAGTCAAAGTACCGTGAGTACCGCTCTAAGCATCATAACCTATGTCTTCTGCTCGGCACAGATGGCAGCTTCCAGGCTCTTAGAGAGGAGTTGAGGAAAAAGGACGAAGAGTTGATGAGGGTTATTCGAAGGTTCAGCGAGCTCGAGAGGTCTCTTAGGTCCAAGGAGGACGAGCTTGAGGTGAGTAGAGGGTTGCGACGGAACACAGAGATCTTCAGACCAAATTAGCATCCTTGTAGGCGGAGCTTGAACAAAGCTCGACCCAATTCAATGCCTGAACGACGAGCTGGTTGAGGCGATGGCAGAACTAGGCAAGGTCGATGAAGCTAGGAAGGCGGCTTTGGCCAAAGTGGCGGCTATGGAGGAGGTTATTTGTATCCTTCAATTCGAATGGAGCGTGAGGCTGAGGCGGCCACACTTAGGGTGGCTCGGCTCGATGAGCGGATTGGCGGTCTTGAAGAGGAGATCTCTGATTTGAATTATAAGGTCACCTCTCTTGAGGCCGAGAAGGTGCAAATGTTAGCTCGGCCGTCTTTTTCTCATACTTCTTCCTTTCCTGACGTGCCGCGGGATTCATATGAAAATTGGATCCATGCTGAAGCCCAGTTGGATATATTTAGAGATTTGATGGAGGCTAACAGGGTCGGTGAGGTTGAGTTTGCGGGTGCTCGTGCTAAGGCGCGTAAAGCTCGAGTTGCATGTGGCTTCGACCCGGCTATGCCGAGGGTGGATGGTGGCGAGGACGAGCTGGACGGGATTGAGCTGGACGCTTGGTACGATGACGAGTATCCAGACGGTGGAGAGGGCGATGGAGATGAAGTCGGGGACAGTGTGGAGTAGTACCTTATACTTAGTTTTTGTCTTCTTTTTTTTCTGTATGTGGGCGTCTTTCTGGCCCTTTGTAATATATATTTTTTGGAGTGAAATGATTATAACCTTTCGTTGTATGTTATTGGGTCTGTTCTTTTCTTCGATCATTTTTCTTCAAATGACTGATTTAGAAGGATTTTGTCGGCATGTGCTACCTCGAATATGGTCGAGTACATTTTTTACTGAATTTGGGTGAAGTCCCATGTCGCCATAATTAACTCAAACGAAGTTGACTTGTAAATTGAACTCTAAGTTAGGTTGAGTTTGAGTTGAGTTCGAGTGCGGTTGAATATAATTCTTTACTAATTCAAACGAGGTTGAACATGAGTTGATTCGAGCGAGGTCGAATATTAGTCGTGATAAATTCGAACGAGGTCGAATGTGTGTTGATTTTAGCGAGGTCGAATATTACTCATGATTAATTCGAATGAGGTCGAATATGATTTGATTCAAGCGAGGTCGAATATTACTCATGATTATTTCGAACGAGGTCGAATATGGGTTGATTCGAGCGAGGTCGATTATTACTCGTGATTAATTCGAACGAGGTCGATTGTGAGTTGATTCGAATGAAGTCGATTACGAGTTGATTCGAGCGAGGTTGAATATGAGTTGATTCGAGCGAGGTCAAATATGAGTTGATTCGAGCGAGGTCGAATATGAGTTGATTCGAGCGAGGTCAAATATGAGTTGATTCGAGTGAGTTCGAATATTACTCGTGCTTAATTCGAACGAGGTAGAATATGAGTTCCTGGATTGGTGTAATGTTTAAACTTGGTGGAGACATATGAACATCGTGTGTTTGCATACTTTGCTTTTCTTATACTTACATTGGAGAAATTTACATGTTTTTGCTCTGCTTATACATACATTGGAGAAGTCCCAACCTATCTAGTCCCTTCATTATCGACCTGGATAAGCATTTGAGAGGTCGAGCGATGAACTTGCACTTAACTTTGAGATGCCGTCTCCGTCGCCTCATTAAAAACCTCCCCGAGAAAACCCAATTGGGACAAAACCCGAGTGAGGGAAAAAGAGTACGACTCGGAGAACATATGTCCTTAGAAGTTGAAGTAATTGAGATGGGTGATGTTCCAATTGTTTGGTAGCAACTTTCCTTCCATTGTTTCTAGTTGGAACGACCCTTTGTTTGTTGTTGCCGTGATTTTGAACGGGTCATCCCAATTGGTCCCCAGTTTTCCTTCTCGTGGATCCTTGCTCGCCTGTGTTTTGGCTTTGAGTACATAGTCCCCGACTTTTAGCGGCCTGACATTGGCTTTTTTGTTATAGTACCGCTCAGCCTGTTATTTTTGGGCTACCATTCTTACGTAATCCATGTCTCTTCGTTCTTTGGCCTCGTCGAGGTCTTGCCTTCTGCTTTCATCGTTGCTTGGCCCACTCTCATTTGAATATATTATACTCGGTTCTCCTACCTCGACCCGTATCACTGCATCAGTATCATAGTGAGTATGGCATTTCTCCTGTGCTTGTCTTGGGAGTAGTGCGGTATGCCCATAGCACTTCCGGCAGCAACTCCGGCCACAGTCCCCTAAAGTTTTTGAGCTTCTTCTTCATGATATTCAATTTCGACTTGTTGGAGGATTTCACTTGTCCGTTGCCTGCGGGGTGATATGGCGTGGAGAGTATTCTTTTGATGTGCCATTTTTCGAAGAACTCGTCGAACTTCTTTCTGTGAATTAGGGCCCGTTGTCACATATGATTTCTTTGGGAATGCCGAAGCGGCATACGACATTCTTTCATATAAAGGCGATCACTTCTTGCTCGCGTCTTGAGCGAACTCACCTGCTTCCACCCACTTAGAAAAATAGTCAGTTAAAACTAAAAGAAATCGCACATTACCTTGGTTAAATAATGTGAACAACAATATACTCAGAATGAGATATGGACAATGAGTGAGATCAGATGTAATGTTATGTAAAAAGAGCAAGCAATAAATAACATTAAATGACAATAAATGTAAATAGAGCGGAAGATTCACCCAATATTGAAGAGGGTGGAGGATTACTTCCTCTAACAATGATGAATGGCACGAGTAAGACAGAATATTATGTACTTTCTTGGATTTGATAGAAATGACAATAAAATAGTTCACAAAAAGGTTGAATCTTGGTGAAAAGTAGTTCTTTGTATTTTCTCTCAGAGCTTATCCTTTACAAGTGTTATTATCATATAGAATCTTACATTCCTTTTTTCCTCCTCTTTCTTTCTATTTATATGGGATATTCCCGAAGAACCCTAAAGTACAAACAGAAGAAATATTCGGTAGAATATTCTCTTTGTAGATCACAATATTAAACTAGTTGTTATTTCTAACTCTACTGCTCGATTTCGACCATGACTGGTTGTCGAGCTATTCGACTCGTGAGATTACTGGTCGACCACGACCGCACCGCTCTTAACAGTTCGCAAGTTGTTTTCCTCGTCTAATTCTGCACGACTTGATCCTCAGTCTGATTTTGACCCGTACAAGGCTGAGACGAGGATATCTCGCTCTCTTTAAGGAGATTCAAGCCCACTGCGGCAGTATCTTCACCGATCCAGCAGTAATACTCTTGACTTGTCCCTTCAAAATATAACAGCCCGACAACGTCGTATGACGCGAACAAACTCTGGACAAGTTGTTGAGTCCAAAACTCCACCAAGATGAACACATTTCTTCAACAAAAATAATATTCTCTTTAGGAGATAATAAGTTGGAGACTTAGATTTTTCTCCTTCTCTTAACTCTATTTTTCGCTACACCAATTTCATTTTTTTCATGCACACTACAATATTTTTCCATCTACAACACAAGAAAGAAACACCACTATTTATAGGTGTAAAATCTCTTCCATAAAATAAATAACAAAGTAGTAGAATAATAAAATTGTAGAACATGGTTGGTGGTTACAAAACTTAATCTTCAGTGGGTAATTAGTGGTAGATCATGGCATTAGTGGTTTCAAGAGTTATATCAAAATAATGACTACTTTCTTGCCAATTTATAACAACTGTCTCACAAGAAATAATGCACTTTAATACTATAATTTTAATATTAAAATGGTCTAACACCATCAACAATCAAAGTAGGGATGTGGCCATTTGGCTTGGCAATTAAATTGATTAATAATGGGAGACAAATATGTATTAACGAGGACCACCTCAAAAAAACAAAGTTTTAATTAATTAAATAGATATTGTCACGATGTTTGGAATTTTTTAATCAGTCAAAGAATTGCATAGTGTTTCCACCTTCCCCAGCTGGCGAAGAAAATTGGTCTGTTCCCCAAGTTTTGCAAGAGAGTTTGGTAATAAAATCCAGGTTTATGCACACGTCGTGCATTATTTTATTTTTAAAGTCACATCTACTTATCAGATCGCTAATATTCTAAGTATTTTAATGTGAAGTCTGCGACAAGCTTAGTTTATCAAGATTTGTTTTATTAGACAAATCATAGATTTATTAAATCAATTAGAATATAATATTTTCATACAATCAGTGGATCAAGAAGAGAAATTTCGTAATATTGGAAATAGTTTTTTATAAGTCATATGAAAATAAAGATATTCACAAGCTGAGTTTATAATTATGAATGCGCACACTCACACACATAGATTTAAAAGAAGAAAAAAAGAATATAATCTTCTTATAGTATCACAAATTTGACTTAATTTAGGTCACTGTTCATATCTTGTGCGAGTAAGATTTTTATCGTTCTGACTCTAGCTCAACATCTTTTCCCCTCTCTTGTATCATATTATACAACCTATTTGTAAAAGCAAATACAATTTAATTGCCAAATGTTTAAGAGATAGACACCAACTTTCCTTAGCTTCTCAAAATATTGGATTTACTTTTGATTTTATATGCCTAACTGGACCTAGCAGATATTAGACAAAGTCCATGTCATCATCATTTTATTCTTTCTCTTAGATATGTTATTTCATTAAAGAGAAAAGAACAATAAAAGTTGGGAATTTATCAATTCATTGAATTGTTGAAATTAAATCATTGAATTAGGTATATGCTGGTTTTAATAATTTGAAAGGATAATGATTAGAATATTTAATTTGTGACTTGCATGCATGGACTATATCTTTTTCATTGGATTTCTTAGGATTAATTATTGGACCACATAATTAATTTAGAAAGAGAAAAAAATAAGACAACAGTTTGTACGTAACTATCATTAAATCAAAAAAAAAAACATCATGCAATGTGCTATAATTACAAATATTCGACTCAATTAATTAATTTAACTCGGAGAAATAAATAAGTGCTAAGATGCCACAAGTCGAACCAATACAAACCAAGCGTGGTTTTCTATTGCTGTCTCTTTGATTTTTCCTTGACAACTTATTCTTTTTGCTCTTCTTTATCTATCATTGTGGCCGAATTATTAAAGAAAAACAAAATATTGATCCCCAAATATTTACAAATTAAAAAGCAAGGAGGCGTTAATTTTTCTTTTGAATTCCACCTTTAGTAGTATTCCAAAACTATATTGAGTGATTAATTACTAAAATAATACTCCCTCTGGTTCAAAATAAGTAATTTTTTGGCTATTTTCATCCACCTTTTAACATTATTTAGCAATGAAATTGACCATATTAACATTTACTATCTCTTCACATAAACACTCCTAACACATACTCCAATATTATTTACTCAAAGGGCAATCCCCGAAAAAATTAATTAATTCATCCTTGAAATCTAAAAAATACTTCCAAAAAAAGGTCAAAAAGTCACTTATTGTGGACCGGAGGAAGTAATAGTTAAGGCCTTAAGGGTAATTGAGTCAAATATCTCTTATGATCAAAATTGTCAAATAATTTTCTTAATGGGTGTATCAAAATATTAAATTGTTTACCCTAAAATTCAAGTAACAATTAAACTTGTATTGTGGTTATAAGGATATGTGATCTAATTCAATACCAATTGATAAACAGTGAATTAAATAAATAAGTTGGACAATGAAGTAAATCAAACCAGTGTGTCAGCAGTGCGCTCCACCTCGATTCGAGATGGTCTCGAGGTTCGAGGATAAGAACAATAGCAAATAACAATGAACAGTAAGAGAAATAGAGCAACGTATATATTTTAATCAGTGAATGATTGATCATACAAATGAATGAGGTCCCTATTTATATAGTACAGGAATCCTAAATAAGGTACAATTCTCATAACGGAAATAAATCCCATGATTGGTGCCAATAATCGCTTGATTCAATCTGTCCCGGGATTTCCGCCGAGATCTTCGGTCGATTGTTAATATCTTGGCATTCCGTTATTATGCCTTACTCAAGGTCGGCCATGCTCGGTCTCGATCTTCAGCGAGTACTCCGATCTTCATGTTCCATGATCTATCATCGAGCTCGAGCCAGGTCCTTTACGAGCCTTCTCTCGAGGCAGTTCCTCGTGTCTGCGATATCAGCCATACTCTATTTCAACTGTATATAGATAGTCCCCGCGTTTCTTAGATTAAAACGACAAGAAACGATTTAAGCCTCGATTCTCCGGCACCTCGATCATGACGTCGCCCTCGTGACGTAAGCGACGGATTTGAACGAAACGTCCCGTCGGTCCAGTTCCCCAAATCAATAATGACTGCCAGTTAGCAGTCAACCACTAGCACCACCGAACCATCGCCATGAGCCTATAAATACTATCTCCTTCATTGAATCAAACTTTACTCTTGCTTTGATCAAGTCTCTAAGTCTCCTAACCCTTTTCATCTCCTTGCTATCGTCGCTTGTTAAGTCACCATTGATATCACCGGAACCACCTGCTTTCTATCTTCTTCCCCCTTTTCTACTTACATCAACGGCTAAAACCTCGAAGACCGTACCACAAAAATAAAAAGCCTCCCCCTCTTCTTCTCGGTCGGCCGGTGATAAACACCGGTGGAACCGGCTTCTCATGAGTACATTCCCGGTTTATGTACTCTAAAATTTGACTTCAATGTTGATAACCCATCATCGGTACCTGGCCGATGCGAGCATGTGTCGATGTACATGTGCTCGATAACGGAGAGCCATATCAAGGCCATGAGGAGGGACTGCAACTGGGGTCCCGAAGTCGTGGTGCAAATCCCTGCTCCCGAAGAGAGCATCACTACATATGCGGAGGGGTTCTTAAGTGTTTACACTTACCCCTTCACATTGGGTCCCATCGACCCGGTGATCCTTGACTTCTGCAGAAGATATTGGGTGACCCTCGGCCAAATCCACCCTTCTTTATGGTGCATAATAATCATGTTGTGTTTCTTCTCCAGCAAGGCCGGGGGGATGAAGTTTACTCTAAATCACCTCATGCGGTTGTACCGGCCTCGAATATATTGAGGACTCATTAGGCTTCAACGCCGGGCAACGAAGGCCTTGTTCTCGACTATCGACGAAGGTAAGGATCGTGGTTGGATGAGCCGTTTCATACGGGTGAGGACCCGTGACATAATACCGGAGGAGAAGATGTCGTTCCCTGAGGAGTGGAACCCCAATCGTAAGTGACATATCAAACATTATTTTTAGTAACTGATTCGGCTTCGTCTAACATTTTCATTTATTTTGTAGATGTTCCTTGGGTTCCCCAAGCAGTCCCGATCTCGAATAATGGGTTCGGAAGTTAGCCTCGACTTCCTCCCATGTCGTACGTGCATGGCGTGACTTGGCAAGGCACATGGGAGGCCAAGAACCATGGTAAAGATCCCTTTTCTCGTGTTCCAATACACCTTTTGTACTTCATTCATCACTAACTTTACTTCATGCAGGCCTGACGAAGGATGTCGTTCTGAGGCCCTCGACTGGCGAGGAAGGAGAAAAGTCCCCAGCTTTGAAGCCGGGGAAAGACAACAAGAGGAAAGGTGACTCGCAATCCGAGGACCCCAAGCCCAGGACTCAAAGGGTGAGGTGAAAAGTAGTAGCTCTCACGGTGGAGTCGGTCCAAAACCTGAGAGAGGAGGAAGGCGCCTCGACATTGACGATCCGACCTAGGAAAGCCGTCGAGGTCGCCAAACCTTCCGAGCTGACGGCGGCTGTTGCAACCAAGCCTCGTGTCGAGGAGGCTCCAAAAAAGAATTCAGGCGGGGGCCCCGAATCACCAGAGGTCGAGGTTATTTCTCGACCAACTGCTACTACACTAGATGGGGCCAGTTCTGAGACCCCGAAAATCAATCAGAGCGCCCCGAGCGACTTGCTCGGGGCCATGACAGCAGGTCAAATGCCTTCACTGCGGCCTTTTCTAAGGAGGCAATAAGGGAGGCCCGTGAGTTGAAGATCCCTAATATTGGCGGAGGTTCCAGTGTAGTTGGTCCCTTTCGGGATTGGTTTACCGGGGTCGATGATGCCTCTGATATCATCGACGCTTCTATCTTTTTAGAAGAGGCCTAACGTCTCTTTTCTCGGGTAAGTGTTGGTTACTGTAATTCTTTTCTTTAATCATTTCTTTCTCCGAATATAACTTGCAACTCCTTTCTTGTATGGGACTCCACTAAGTTTCGAGATGACCTTAGCCTGTGTGAGACCGAATTCCAGAAGGTCTCGAAGGAGAGGAACACTCTGAAGCTACTTTGTGGCCAAAATGACGAAGCCATAAAGGACCTTCAAGCGGATCAAGCCAAGGCTCGTGAAAAGGATGCCGAACTAGATAAACAGGTAACCATCATTTTGGTAAAGTATGGACTCAACCCAACTGTGGAGGCTAATACTTCACTGTCTCAGCTGCAGCAGAAGGTGGAAAAATCGAGCTGCTTCGACGAGAGGTCGATCAGGTCAAGGTCGACTGTGATCGGTGGAAGGAGAGTATGGATCGCTTGGCTGCGGAAAAAGAGACTACCTCGGCCAAACTGTCATCAGCCGAGGCCCAACTCTGAGGCATCAAAGAAAAAAGCTCGGCCCAAGCCAAGAAAATTGGGGAGCTTGAAGCTGAGCTCGTTGAGGCCAAGGTAGAGATCGAGAAGACCAAGGTAATGGCGGACAAGTCCATCGCCATGTACTGGGCCGATGCTGAGGCTGCTCAAACGCAGCTAAGGGAGGCTTCCGATTGGGAGAAATGGAACAATGACCTGTCAAAGTGTCAATCCTAGAAGGAGACCCTCGAGGAAATCCATGCTCGAGGTTTTGACCTCTCCGAGGAGACAACCCAGGCCAAGGTGCTCGACAGCGAAGACAGACAGCTTGCCTCCTCCGATGACGAGGATAATGATGAAAAAGGCAGTCGGGACGGATCCAATGAGGGGCCTGAAGAAGAAGTTGTTCCCGGGGAAGCTGCTCAAGAAGGAGTTGTTCCCGAAGAAGCTGCTCAAGAAGGAGTTTCTCCTGGGGAAGCTGCTCCCGAAGGAGAGGTCGGCCAAGACCGTAGTTAGGATTAGCTTTTTTTTTTTTTTGTAAGACCTTGATCGGTCTCTTGTACATATCCTTCATTATATAAAAGAAAAAACTTCTTTTTTGAATGCCTTCATGAATGAGGTTCCTCTTTATATAGTAGAAGAATTCTAAATAAGGTACAATTCTCATAACGAAAATAAATTACATGATTGGTGCCAATAACCGCTTGATCTGATATGTCCCTGGATTTCCGTGAGATCTTCGGTCGGTTGCTAATATCTTGGCATTCCGTTGTTATGCCTTACTCGAGGTCGGCCATGCTCGGTCTCGGTATTCAGCAAGTACTCTGATCTTCATGTTCCATGATCTATCATTGAGCTCGAGCCAGGTCCGTTGCGGGCCTTCTCTCGAGGCAGTTCCTCGTGTCTGCGAAATCAGACATACTCGATTTCAACCGTATACATAAATGATAGGTAAAAAGTATTGGAGGAATTCATTACACATAATATATTACAAAATTTAAAAAGAAAAAAGGAAATCCTAATTCAACGGGAAGGTAGTAAACACAGATAAGATAATTTTCTATTATATAGAAAAGGCAAGATGGTTGACCAAGGGCATATATGTCATTTTATAAAAAAAATATGTTTGTATTTTTTAAATGCAAAACTATGCCACCTTGATACACGTGGACCCCACATTCCTCTAGCCACAATTCTCCTTTAAATGAACTATGCATGTGTTGATTAGACTCTTTGTGCGTGCAAATGCTCATTTCCAACCTTTTTCTCATTTTGAAAAATTATTTATTTTATTTTATTCAAATAGAAGTTTCCATAGAGAAAATAAAATTAATTTTTAAATAATACATCAACAAAAAAAAGTATCGATATTTACAAGATTTTTATCTTTACTCATACTATCTTAAAGCAATTTGAATATAAAAATTAAATAGTTTTCATCTATCCATACTATTTGAAGGCGATTTCATACTAAATATTTTCATATTCAAAAGTAATTTTAAAAAATATAGCTTGTTAAACCTCAAAAGTTAAATTAAGTAATGATATTTGTTCCTACTGTATTAGGAGGCTATATCTTATATACTTAATTGATGTGATAATTTAATCTATATGGTTTGAACTCTATTCTTCCATGATAAGTTTTTAACTATCAATAGATTGTTTTAAACATTATTTGTTATAATTTTTATATTGTTTCATTATGAAAACTAACACATGATAATTCCATAAAAAAATAAAAATGTTTCTCTCATCTCCTTAAATTGAGGAAAACATAAAAATCTATATATTTTATATAGAGTTCTATCAAATGTTTATCATTTTATCACCAGTTAACATCAATTTAAACGAGTTATAATAAAATATAATTTGAACTACTATATTGAATTACTACAATTTATATCATGTTCATATTTGTTTTAGTGTCTATTATTCTCTTTATTTGAAGTAGTAAATTGCCTCATTAAGAATGCAAAATTAAGAAATTTCTCTTAATTTTGATGTATACAAGATACAAAATCAGAATTTTTTTTCATCTTTTATCGTATTATAAATAATGATGTTGTTCATTTAAACTTTCATCAAGTAGCTGATTATTCCCACTGTTGAAATACTTGCGAGGCCAATTTGGATATACTCTAGATTAGTTTATAGATAGATTGATATGCTTTTTATTCTAGAAAATTATTAATATAGATGACACTTGTATCTTTTTAATGTATTATCTTGTAAAATATTCTAATATAGTGGGAAAATAATGCTATGGCAAAATATATATGTTACCCTCCTGAAATACGGACCAAATCCATATTACAGACCACACGAAAATTATCTAACACGCCCAACCTTCCCAAAGTTTGTCTAATGCATACTTATTTCGCTACGTGGCTCATGCGTGCTTAACAAGAAAAAAATGAGCGCGTAAAACTTGTAAATATTTTTTCGAAATCCATATATTAGTGTCACGTGTCAAAATAATAGTAATATTTTTCTTATTTTCAATTTTATCAAATTAAAAAAACTTCTAAGCATGTCTTTTATCTCGGTCTTCCCCAAACTACCAGGAACACTCCCCCCTCCTCTTCGGTTTTTCCCAAGCTCCCTTTCTGTTTCGTTCTTTCTCTGTCATTTACAAAATTCATGATGAAGAATTTAATGAAGGTACTATAAATTTTCCTTAAAATTACATTCCAAACTTCTCGTGCTTCATTTTCTATCATTAAAATCCACCTAAACTTCTAGTTTTTACATAAATAATCTTTTGTATTTCATAAGAAATGATTGAAATGATAAAATCACCAACTCAGTTTCTGTCATATAAGGGAAGATTTGAGATTTTATGCACACCAAAGTTGTTTAATTCATAAAAATGAGATTTGTTTAATTCATTAAAATGAAAAATTGACTTTGATTTGCTTTGTTTAATTGTGGTATGAGGTCTGAAAATGGAGGAGGAAAATAGGGAACAAAGGAATTGCAATTGTAGTTTCATCTCTTTCATTCTTGGCCTTGGGTTTGTCATAAAAATTGAATATGCGTGAAGGTTAAGAAGCAATGACAATGGCTTTTTTCCGGTGGTGTCAACTGTGGCGGAAGACAAAAGAAGATGGAGATATTAGAGGATTTTTCTAATTGGGGTATAAGAGTAATTTTAAATATTTTCTCTTCAAAAAATAATAATGACACGTCTTATGGTCTTATTGGTGTGTGACATTCCACATTTTTTTAAACTGGTAAAAAAAAAGAGGTGTATTAGACACGCGCTGAAATGGTTGAGTGTGTAAAATAATTTTCGTGCTCAGAAAGTGTGTAAGGGATTTGATGCATAATTCAAGGGGTAACTTATGTATTTTGCTTTGTATTTTGCTTAATACCATTGATATCAAACTTTCAATTTGATGTTTGTGTTTGACATCGACCGGAGGTTAAAATGAGCTTTATAGCACGAAATCTTTTTTATGTTAATTGGAGCAACTTATACAATTTTTATGTATAAAATAAATTAATTGTAAATTGTGATCCCCAGTATCATTCTCTATTCATGACTAACTGAATATAATAATGATTATTTATTTATCAAAAATATCTAAACACCAACAAATAATAATTTTAATAAAATTATAATATTTGGCCCGTATACGGGCCTTTCCTCATCTAGTATTGTTATATATAAAAATTTGGTAGTATTAGTCTTTCGGAGATGCCTTTTTTAATCAAGCACATGTGCCACGTTAATTACCTTTAGTCTCAATCGTCATCAATTTATAATTAGGCTATCTTGACATTAAATTGATATTTTCCCTTTGTATCAAAGTACAACACTATTCATTTTATAATTTCGTTTCCTTCGACGTGTGAGATAAGCGTAAGATCTACGAAACCGTGGAAAATATAGGGAAAAGGGATTAATAATACTTCTTTACGCACTAGTCAAATTAAATAAAAGAAAGAAAAGAGTCCAATTCCTCTTCATACTAGAAACGATATTAACAAAGTAATAGGTTCGAGTCAAAATGTCCATACTTCAATAGATGTATATAAATGTGCTATATAATGCATTCCAAATACTATTAGATCTAAACCTCTTTATAATAAACTCGTTTGTTTTTAATATTTTTAATTATTATAACAAAGTGATATTATAGAGAATATATATTAAAACATAGCATGAAAAATTAATTTTAAAAATATCTTGATTGTTATAATGAATTGTTATTTTATATAGGCGAAACGGCTTCGTGACCACTTAAATTTGCTTTAATTGTAAAGTCGATACACGAACTTACATCCTTCCCATTTGAACACTCAAACTTACGTATTTGATAACTAATAAACACATTTGACCGTTGACCATACACATGTGGCAGTGGCAGAGCTGATGTGGATAATGTGTGTGCAAGTCACGTAAATTATGCGCGATTTAAAAAGATCTAAATCAAAAGAAATATAATATTATAAATATAAAAGAAAGAACTTATTCCCTTCTTCCCTTTCTATTTCTTCTTCCCTTTCTCCATTGTTGTCCGCCCCCACCTCCCCCTTCTTTTCTTTCTCCCCCACTCCAATCTTTCCCCGCCTCCTCCTCTTTTTGTTCCAAATCCCCCGCAACACTGGTGGAAAACAAAGAAAGGAAATAAATTTTGTCAATTCTTTCTCTAACATTAACTCCATCTCTCCTTTTTGTATCCATCTTAGATCGGAAAACAAATAGAGAAAAGAGAAAGACCATCAGAAAATTGTTGAGTTTTGGGTGAAAAATTTCACTTCGGGGTCTGACTTCTTCTTTTTTTCTGATTTAACCGTTAATGTCCTTCTTTGACATAGTCTCGCCACCTCTTTTGTTGCCTTGACGAAATTTTAGCAAGTACCCGTCTTTGACTTGGATATGAATTTTAATAGCAGTGAAAGATGGAATGGATTTTATGAAAATTCGTGACTGATTGAGTCATTTGGTGGGGTGATGGCTGTGATTTCTTCCGGACGATGGCGCTAAAAGAATAGGGAAAGAAATAAAATAAGGAAGAAATTTGGATAAAATAGTCTTAAAAAAACGGGACTCATCAAATGACACATGTAAAATAATAAATGGTCTTACCATTTGACGTGTTCTTCTTGTCAGACAATTGAACTACACGCTCTGATAAAAAAGTTTATTTATACTCAGTTGGTTGAGTTCAGGTGCTAATATGAAAAAATTAAAAGTTTATATATCGATTTTAAAATCTAGTACAAGTTTAAGTGATCACGAGACCATTTCGCCTTTTATATATATTGAATTGTTAATAGTGAATAAGAAAAAAAATCCAAAATTGCCTTTCGACTATACGTTCTTAATTTTATCATATGTTATACTTGAAGTCATTTATATTTTCATATTCTTGCCATTAATAAACTGTCTCCTTTTTTTATTCATTTTAACGGTACTGTTGTTTGGACTATCAAGGGAAGCAAATACAAGACATTTTGCTAGGGATAACGATATGAATAAACTCAAGTATAACAAAAGATAAAGTATAGTCAAGGGAATTTGACCACTTTTCTTAATATTATTTATATTCAGCATGAACTATTTTCGTACAAAATTACTCCTTCCATATTAATTTATATGACACTTTTCGTTTTCGAAATCAAACAATGTAACTTTGACTAATATTTTAAAATACGTATATTTTGTATATCATATTAGTCTATACTATATTAAAAGCACGAAAGTCCTTAGCGAAATGTCTTTCGCCTTTTTTATCCTTTAAAAATAAACTTTACATTAAACAAAATTATAATTTAATTATTATCTTAATATATAGGACTTTAAATTTTATTAAATTTTTTATTATTAAATTTTTCTTTATTTGAATTATGTAAGAAGTCCTAATATTAAGGACTTTAAAGTATATATTATTTGGGAAAATAGAAGTAATATTACGTTTCTTTTCCTTGTATATTCGACGGCAATTTCAATGAAAATATATTTCACATTCATTCTTCTTATATTGGGGAACTTATAATTCTAATAAGACATACTACTAAAAGTAAGAGATTTGGTACGTAACTAAATATATATTTTAATTTTTAAATATTATACAAATTGACAAAGAGAATAATATATTGTTTGAATAGAAAAAAAGATCGAAAATAATATGTATCTTCTATCATTTGCACGTACCTATATCAATAAATATATATTTATAAAAAATTACGTAAATATTATTAAATGATTTGTTTGAGTTATTGAATAAATATTAAAAATTCCTAAAAAAACGAATGTTAATCTCATTAAGCTAGCTCTGTCAATAATTTTAAAAATATTTATGCAATTTTAAAAATGATATATGTATTGATATAGGTACATGCGCAAAGCGTGTATCCTAAGACTAATATGTTAAAACTTATGACAAACACTGTAGTTCTTTTGGATGATTTTGAATATTTTTAATTTTAATTTCAAAATATTAAATTTATCTAATTTAATTTAATTTCAAATATTAATCAAATTGACAATAGAAAAATAAAAAGTGACGACATAAATTGGGACGGAAAAATAAATAGCACTATTATAATCCATTAATTAATTAGAAACGTCTAAAATCCTTGATCTTCCCTGTGTTTATCTTCATCCGACCCCGTGAAAACTGACTTCTTTTTCTTAAATGCCCAAATCGTTCATTTAATCTTATTTAATGCTCCTTCAACTATATGAAACCCTTCAACTTCTTTTAANCCCCCAATATACTCGTTTTAGTCAAATCCAACACGTTAAAATCTTACTCGCCACAGCATAAAAACCGAAATTTCCTCCCAAGTCTCTCAACACAATTTCCCATATATATAAATCTGAAAATCTTCTCCCATAATAAACACCAACTAATGGCAAAAATTCCAGAAAAAAACTCACCCCAAAAGATGGCAGCATCAAACAAAACCACCATTTGGGATTGTGGCAGTTCACTCTACGACTCTTTCGAATTAAAATCATTCGAACGTCAACTCGATTCAGCCATAGCTTCTAGAAGTCTCTCTATGCCTCATTTACCCGATCGTCGTATTTTTATTCCATCTTCTGACCCGCAACAACAACAACAACAAATTCAACCCATTTCCAAAAAGAGTTCAAAAATCTCTAGATCTTTCCAGAAACTTCTGAAATCCTTGTTCAGACAAAAGCAGAACAATAGTCCGCTTTTTTCGGGACAAAAACAGTCAATCGGAGATGGATTTTACGTTATTTATGATAAATCTGGTGCACTTACAACGATTCCAGAAGGTCCTGAATATGATAGCCTTTCGCCGGAAATTAAGTCTTTGGTTAAAAGAACCGGTTCTGAACGATTTACGGCGGCTTCTATTGGTATTTCATGTGCTTAATATTAATTAGTTCTTAGTATTAATTGTAGTAGTTAGAGTCTAATGACTAATATGTATAGGATAGTTAATTAAGTTCAGTAGTGCAATAAAACGTTTCTGATTTTGGAATATTGTTGTTGCTAGTTTTAAATCTCAAATTTGAAGTCTCAGTGGCGTACAATGGAGTACTTCTATGTGATATCATGATTCCAAGAATATTGGTTGATCATTTTGGTACGACTTACAAATAATTTATTAGCACCATTTTTCTTCAATTGAAGATTGTGAATTAGCAATTTGTTTTTCGTTTCATATCAAACATATATATGTTGCTGCCTTTTTGTATATTAACCAAAATAATATTGGTATTTTTGGTGTCTGCCACTAATGTTTGTATTAGGTAAACTATCTACATCATATTTTTTTAATTTGGGTGTGGCCTTGTGCACCGGGCTGCAATCCATTGCCAGTATTCAATATTTATCATACATGACTCCAAGTTATACTGTCGAGGGTCTATTGGAAATATGTATGAGTAAAATTTGCGTATGCATTATCCTCGTCATACCTCATTACCGCTAGCATAGGATTTTGCGGATTTAGCCAAACCCAGTAATTCTAGTCTAAACCATGTATTTGTCTTAAAAAATTTATTAAATATATATATATATATTATTAATTTAAAACCTACTAATATAAACGAATTAGAATCTCAAACCCGCATCTGCAACGAGTACACCTCAAGTGATTAAACAGACATGATTCGAACATGCAGTCTTCAGGCTACGGACTTGATAAGTCGACCAATTCCTTTACCCTGCTGCTTCTTTTTCTCTTTCTTTCAACGATGATAATACAATTATTAAAAATTTATGGTGATATATATCTTACTAAAAAAATTATGTAGTATAAATAGTATGAAATCAATCAAAGAAGATTGCGATCTCGATTTGAGATGATAATTTTTGTAAATTTGTCGACACGATTGTTTTGGGGAAAAGGTGTTTAATTCTAGCTTAAATTCGAAGTAATTGATATCTTTTACATCACTTGTGGCGGTACGTAGGGGCGGAGCTAGAACACGACTTATGGATTTGGTCGAATTTAATAGTTTTTGTCTTAGTTATGTATTTGTTTTAAAAAATTCATTGAATATGTATAATTTTTTAATTTAGAACTCAATAACTTAAACAAATTAGATTTTTGAGCCCATAAACTTTAAATTTTGTCTCCGTCTCTGACGGTACATATAAGTTGACTCCAACTATTAAGACTTACATCTACGTTAGAGGTGGAGACGTGGCAGTATTTAAGTAAAATTGACAGCAAATATTCTAACATTTGTAAGTGACCTAAATTTGACACTAACCAAGCACTATACGAGATAGTTTTATTACCATTTACATGTAAAAATGAAGTGATTATAGAAGGAAAATAACTTTCGCTGGAATTGTTTTCTTGATAATCAAATACCAAAAAATGACTAAAGCATGAAAAAATATTGATTTCCATTATACCAACAGGGTGGATGTAGAGTATGGCCTCTGGTTACATCTGAATCCATTACTTTCGTCGCGGAGCATAATTTAATGTGTAAAAATTTATAAAATTACAATAAATAGTAGGTCTGAACCCATAACTTAAAAAATACTACGGGTTCAATACTAAAAACTTTAAAGTTGAACCCACATACTCTAAATCCCGGATCCGCCTATGTTGATACCAAACACGTCGATCATTCGAGATTGAATGAGATTAATTAAATTTTCTTTAGAACTGTAGTTTTGGGAATAATTAAGTTGCAGTACCATAGAACTATGCATCAAACAAATGTAGAAGATGCTAATCTACCACAAAGAAGTTATTGGCATCTTGTAGTGGGTGGAATAGAAGAAAAGAAGAAGCAATAAACTCGAGGTATTGTCTATATTTGTGGCGACAGCTAAAAAACTACGAAAGAGAATATTAATGACATCCTCAATATATTCTCATCCATATTTTTTGTTTTAGAACTTAAGAATTAAATAGTATGTATGTACCTTATTTACCTATATTGTCTTGTTCTTAAGGGAAAAAAACAAACAAAAATTTCATTCGAATTCCAAGTGTGTTCATTACTTCATTCTTACTCTTCTTTTTCTTTGACTTTATGACTTAGCCACTATCTATAATTAGTTGGGTCCGGATCTGAGTCCAAAAAATTAGTCCTCAATCCCAAATCGTGGTTACGGATCAAACTTAGTAACCACTTATGCCGTTCAAACTCTTCAAAAAATATTATATCACAACTAATTCTCCAAAATGCATTATTTTTAGAAGATGCGACTATATTTTTAGAAGATCTAATATGCACACACAAAAGTAGCTATAAATATTAAAAGAAATTCACGGATAGAGCGTGAATTAATGAACGGTTTAATTAGGAAGAAGATACCATAGTTCTCGTGAGGTTGGTGGCAGCATTTACAGCACTGTACTGAAGAGGGAAGCTTTTGATTGGCCAAGTGAGAAGGACTGAGACTAGAAAGTTCAGAGTTTATTTTTCAAACTTCATGTCAGTCTTTAGTAGTAAAGATTAAAAAGGATTGATCAATGAATTTAATGCAGGCTGTCCATGCATGCTTGGCCCAGATTCAATTTTTGAAATGTTTCGACGTGGTGCTGTTTTCAACTTTTAAAAGTCATAAACGCACAACTTTTAACATTTTGTACTCACTTCAAAAATATAATATGCGTGGCTATGGGATAAAGGATGAAAAATGTATATTTTTAAGTGTGTTCGCGCATTGAGTTGCGGGAGTTCACACGGCATTCAGGGGCGGACTTACCTTTTGAGGTATGAGTGCTGAACCACCCATTGGCTTTGGCCAAATTGTGTTATGTATTCATAGATTATACTTAAAAAGTCTATAAGTTATTTCTTAGTCGTCTAATATATCAAAAAGCCTATAACAAATTTTAGTGAAAATGACTAATATTTGATGATGAAGAAGTAATGGAGGGAGGATTCCCACCCTCTCTTTCACTGTCTGGAAGTTCACATTATAACCTCAAGTAGTGGTGGAATCAAGATTTTAAATTTATGAGTTCGAGAATTTAATCTGTTTAATAAAATTTGTATATATTTGTTAAAAAATTTTAAGATAAATATATAATTTGAACCAAAACTACTGAATTCGGGCCAAATTCGTAACCGACTTGTGGCTCCGCCTCTGAGCTAAAACAAAAACGGATTCAAAATTTTTAAGTCGTGAGTGCTTGAATATCTTTAACTAAACTTTCTACTGATAAGAGTGGATGCTCAGTTAATATTTTTGAATATATTTAATAGTCCCCAACATAAAAATAAAATGTTTTGGCTAAAATACAATGGGTGCTTTCAAAATGTAGATCCCCATTGAGCTTACGTCAAAGTCACCGCTGCAGACGGAATTGCTTTCTACGTATACTAAATGATGTATCCGTGTAAGGTACGCGCTTAATTATTACTTTTTTTTTTCTTGCTTTTTTTTTTTAAATAATTCTTAGCCTATTGATAATTACACATTTTATACGCCTTTAGGGAAAGAAGAAAGAGAATAACTTTTGTGTAATAACGTATAGAACCATGATTACACGTATTGTTATTATCTTTTGCATTATGTGTATTTTAATTTTTCTGAAATTGTATTACTATACCAATCACTTTGTAATACTTGTCGAAATTTGATACTTTATTATACAATGATTACATATAATTCAAGTACAATTTAAATTATTTCTACATAGGGTCTACACTTTTTTATTTTAAAAATTTTTTGCACCACCGAACTTAAAATTAATTACTATAAAATAACGATTAAAGTCTGTTGAAAAATAAGTTGTGATGTATTTTCCTCATTGTTTAAATTGAATGATATATAGTTTTATTCTTTTAGTATCTTCAGTTGTGTTAGTGTATTACCTTTTCTTTTTATACTGATCAAAATTTGAATAATAAAACATATTAATTTTATTTCCAAATAGTTGATGAAAATGTATTTTTTTGTTCTTTGAAATAATAATCGTGATTTTTAATTATTAAGAATTTTAACAAGAAAATTTGTATTTTGTTCTAGTTAAATGACATAATATTAAAAATAAAGTAATCTCTCGATCGCTATAAATACTAATCAGATTGAACTTAAATTGAAACATTGCAGGTTTTTCTAGTTTCATTTGATATGATTGAGATACTATTTAGGGTATAATACAATTTTCATATAATGCATATGCCATGTGGCTTTCGATTATTGGATATGTAGCATCTCAGTGTTTTTTAGGGCTTTTATGCGGCTGCGTCAGTCACGAAGTGACACGTTCATTATGACGCTTCGTCATGACCTACTTTACATGATAGTTTCTTCTTATAAATACCTCATATGCCTTCAGTTTTACGAAACCTTCATTCTACAGTGTTCTTCTTCTTCATTCGTCCTTCTTTTTCAGCACATATTGCTCTGTTAATTCCTTATACAACAATGTCTTCATCAAATCCCGATCCTCGCAAAGTTGTAATTATTGATGAACTTGTTAGGAGTAGAAGAGGTGGCATATTGCGTAGTTTAGGATCGTTGTCCATTCGTGGTTCTTCTTCTCAAACCAATACTCCTACTCTTCTTCTTCTAAACATAGGGCTTCTTTAATCCCTAGATCTTCTACTAGAAATAGGGAATCAAGTGAGCTTATACGTGAAACAACGGTTGATGAAATTGTTCCACAAGAATTTTCTTTCTCATCTGATCCTGAAACGATTAAGAACCAAGTTTCTTCTTTAGCCTCCCATGATCGTGTCGATCTTTATCCTACCCAAATTACCACTGGTTTGATCTCTTTTGTTCGCAAGAATGCTAGTGGAAGCATGACTTCCTAGTTTTAGTTCCTGGTTCAAACCAAAGAATAACTTCATATCAGGTTGGCTATTCGTTTATTTACACATATCCTTTCACTTTAGAATTTAGACCACATATTGACCTAGTAATTGTTGAATTTTGCCGCTTATTTAATGTATGCCTAGGACATATTGGTCAATTTTTTGGAGGGTTGTTGCATCTCTTCGATATCTATCCAACTTGGCTTCTTTGCCTTTCACCTTTCATCACGTGCTTCATCTTTATTCCCCTAAATTATTTCGTGAAGGGGTTTTTACTCTCGTGGACAGAAGTAAGAGGGTATTGGTTAGCCCTGAAGATGATAGAGATCATAGCTGGTATGCCCGCTTTGTTGTTGCTCCCACAAGTGCTTTGGTGGGTGAAGAGAATATGTCCTTTCCAAAAAAAATGAAATTTTGCACGTAAGTATTTTTCCCTTATATTTCCTTCTCTTTTTTGAAAAAAGAAAAACTTATACTCCCGTGTCTACTTTTTCAGCAACCATGGAAGTTTTTGAGGAGATCCCAAACTTCCGTGCTTGGGTAAAAAAGTTATTGTCAGTTGCTCCTATGGAGAGAAGGTCTTGGAAATGCCTTTCTCATAGATTTGGATGAAAATTCAAAATACATGGTACCCTTCCCTTTTAATTTTCCTTCTTCTCTTTATGTTAACTTAGAAGTTCCTAACTTTTCTCTTTTGCTAGGATTTTCTATTCTTGGTATCAGTCCCGTGTCTATTACTTCTTCAAGACTTTCTGTATCTCTTGCTCAAGAGAGGATTTTGAGCTCTTCAGCGAAAAAAAAAAGTGGGTGGAGCCCATGGATATGAAGGTGAATAAGAACAGGAAGAGGGTTCTTTAGTGCGCAGGCCTCACGTTAGGAGGCACGTTATTTCCGATGATGAAGCCACCCCTCCTCTAAGTTCAACCCCTCCCAGGCTTTTAGATGAGCCCGAAAGTGGTACGTTAGTGATTTTCGATGAAGAGATGAATGTTCCTCCTCGTGATTCTACTGATCAGTTGTTTACCTGTGGTTTTGATAATGAAGACTTTGGTCCCGTTTATGAAGAGTTGCCTCTTGCTTCTCTTCCAGTGTTAGTCCCCATTCATTCTCAAACTACCCTACATGTTGTTGTTGTTATTGCTACCCCCGTGGCTGCTTCCACTTCCTCAACCATTCCAGTTGCTACTACCTCTCATGATGAAGTTGGTCCTTCTAGTAACAATAAAGTGATGAAGAAGATTATCATTGAAGTCCCTGAGAGTGGGAATTTGCTGAAAAAATCCGGTCAAGCTAATGTATGGTTGAAGCCTTTGCTTGGCCCAGTAGAGAAGGCAAAGTTGGAGAGTCACAGTTCTTTGACTTGGATGAATGATATTGTTCATTCATCTTTGAAGGTTCGGGTTTTACTTATCTTTTCCTTGTGGTTATTTACTTTTGTTTAACCATAACTTCTTTCTTTTCTTTTATAAATCAATTTGATAGGAACAGAGCTTATGAAAAGGATTGTCCGTACTGAGCAGAAAACCATTGATTACCGTACCGAAACTGACAACTGGAAGGAGCAATACGAGGGTCTTCAATTGGAGAAGGAAGTTTTGGTTGAAGAGAAGTGTGTTTTGAACAACAAGCGAGGATGGTTGCGGCAAAATTAGCAATTGAAAAAGCTTCTTCAAGTCAAGTTGGCAAAGACAACGGTATCCTTGAGTCTTCATTTTCCGAACAACTTTCCAAATCCACTAAAGAGATAAGAGGTTTGAAAGAACTTTTTAACCCGAAAGAGACTTATGCCGGAGAATTATTTCAAACACTTACACAAGCTCAAGAAGATCTCCGTGCCTCTTCTGATAAGATCAAGTTCTTGGAGAATTCTCTCGCCGCTTTAAAGTCTAACTATGATGATTCTCAAATTGAGAAAGAAGAACTGGAGATCGAGATTGAACAATGGGAGAAAGATTATGAGGTTCTTGAAGATAAACTGATAATCGACGTGAGTTGGGCCTTTTTGAATACCCGCCTCGAGACTTTGATGGAGGCTATCCAGGAAGGCTTTGACCTGAATGCTGAGATTGCCAAAGCTAAAGAAACAATTGAAAAAACTCAGCTAAGTCAAAACTTTTCTTCACCTGAGGTTAATGTTGCTAAAGGTGATGATCATGTTCCTGATGAAGTTAGTGTTCAAGCCCCTACTCCCCAAGATGAATCTTCTCCCGTTGTTGATGAATCTTTTCCCGATGTCGATGATGCCACCTTGGATGTTGCCCTTTAGTGTAGTTTTATTTGAAACTTTTTGATGGGAAATTTTTTCTTTCTTTTTGGAATGGATGTTGGTTTTTACCCCTATTTTGTTTTGGGATCTGATAACAAGTATCTTAGTTTTAACCAAATTTATAATCCTTTGCTTATTTTGATGTTGACTTTTCATTTGTTACTCTTTGACTTGCATTAAAAATGCTCTAATATTTCGTGGTTTTTATAGACATGAATTTATAAAAGATGGCCCTTTTATAACGACACTAATGAAGAAGACGTCTCAACTTCATATTGGTGTAAATATATGAGAGAAGTAAAAAAAGGAATACTTTGAAGAAGTTTCATGAGTAATTTGAGGAAGTTTCATACTTTGAACTTTCAAATTATATAATACTTTTCATGTATACAAATAACTTTTTGTACATCATCTACAACTCTTTCATAACTGTTTTCTTTGTAACAAGTTTCAAAATTTAGGGTCTATCTTGTAACCAATGACTAATTAATTCCCTTAACCTAAAAACTCCTAGGATCTTCAAATGTAACTTATGTCCGCGAGTTTACATCTTATCAAGGCTATTACAAAGGCTTTTGACTCAGTGTTTTTTTTGGATCTTGATTGGCTCTTGACTTTTGACTTTTGGGCTTATCCAGGCTTGAATTCTGACTTTTAGTCTTCTTTGCCTCATATCTACAATCCCCCAAGTGTTAGAGCTTTGAAGTATGAAATCTTGAGCACTTGATTACTCCCTCCATTTGGTCCATTTTCTGAAAAGGAAAATACATACGGGACTCGGAGGTATACTTTTAGATGATGACTGCTTAACCCTTTTTATTTCTATCAGAAAGGTTGTAGTCTAGACAAGGAATAATTTTGTATCCCGCGTGTCTTTCAGGTCTAATATCATCATTTGGTGTGGGCTAGTTTTTTGCCTATCATCTAAAATTGTTAGTATAGTTTAAAAGAACAAAATAAAATTATAGTTGAGCGATACCTGAACATGGGTACTTCCTTTGCCTAGAAGTAATACTTATTTAAATGAACAACATTCTAATTCGAAGTTAGTATCTTACCTTCCAAGGTTTCCAACTCATAAGCACCTTTTGCTAAGATACTTCGAACCTTGTAAGGACCTTCCCAATTTGGACTCAGCTTTCCTGCACCAGCTGTTTTTGTTGATTGAAAACCCTTTTTGAGAACGAAGTCCCCATATTGAAGTATCTGAGATGGGTTCTCCTATTTTAGTATCGCTCAATAATTTTCTTATGGGTTTCCATTCTTATTAGAGTCGCTTATCTCCTTTCCTCGAGTAAGTCTAAATTCGTTCTCATCTATTCATCATTTGATTCCTCAGTTGCTTGTGCAAATCTCGTACTTGGATCACCTATTTCAATTGGAATTAAGGCTTCAGTACCATAAACAGGTGAAAATGGAGTTTCTCTCGTGCCTGTCTTTGTTGTCATCCGATAAGCCCATAATACTCCTGGTAATTCCTCGGGTCAATTGCCTTTTGATTCTTCTAATCTTTTCTTCAAATTATTAATAATAATATTGTTTGTTGATTCATCTTGTCCATTAGCCACATGATGGTAAGGTGAAGAAGTTATTCGTTTGATCTACCAACTTTAAAAAAGTTCTATGACTTTCGTGCCTATAAATTGTGCGCCATTATCACATACGATTTCTCTTAGCACTCCAAATTAGCATATAATGTTTCGCCATATAAAATCCATAACTTCCTTCTCTCGCACCTGTTTAAAGCATCCTGCCTCTACCCATTTGGAAAAATAATCTGTTAATACTAACAAAAATCGTACCTTTCCTTTAGCTTGTGGTAATGGTCCCACGATATCCATTCCCCACTTTATGAATGGCCAAGGGGAAATAACCGTATGTAATAGCTCTGCTGCGGGATGCATGTTATTGCCATATCGTTGACATTTATCACACTTTGCTACAAAATTTTCTGCATCTTCTTCCATTTTTGGCATGTAGTATCCCACTCTAATTAAAGTTTTTACCAAGGATCTTCCTCCTGCGTGATTTCCACAATGTCCCTTGTGTACTTCTCTCATCACATATTCTATCTGAGCAGGTCCGAGGCATCTTGCTAAAGGTCCCTCGAACATCTTTCGATATAAATTGCCTCGAATTAAGCAGTAAAGGGCATCTTTTTGTCGAAGTAGCTAAGACTCTTTCTTGTGTTCAGGTAAGGTTCCATACTGCAAAAAATTAACAAATTCGTTTCTCCAGTCCCAAGTTAATTTATTGAAATTTACCTTATTTTTATCCTGGTCCAATGTTGAATGAAACAAATGTATTACGATAGCATTTCCTGCATTTGTTATTTCCGCAGCTGATGCGAGATTTGCTAATGCATCTGCTTCCGCGTTCTCCTCCCTATGTATTTGTACAATTTTCCATGATTGAAACTGTCTTACCAATTCTCGTGCTTTTTCCAAATATTGCTGCATTCGTGCCTCTCTAGCTATATAGGTCACCTACATCTGATTAACTACCAGATGTGAATCACTTTTAATTACGATTTGCTCTATAGCCAATTCTCGTGTCATTTCCAAACCGGCAAGCACAACTTCGTACTCTGCTTCATTATTAGTAATGGAATAGCATTTTATTACTTGTCTTATACTTTCTCCCGAAGGTGGGATTAAAACAATACCTAAACCTGCTCCTTTAATATTCGAGGAGCCACCAGTGAATAGAGTCCATGTACCTGGATTAGATCCGGTGAATATCTGTAGTTCCTTTTCTGCTTCAGCAATTATTTCTATCCTGAAATCCACTACAAAATCTGCTAAAGTTTGTGATTTTATTGCAGTTCTAGGTTGGTACATAATATCATATTGGTTCTGTTCTATATTCCATCTAGCTAACCTTCCAGACAATTCTTGTTTATGCAAAATATTCCTTAGAGGGTAAGTAGTTACTACAGAGATAGGGTGACATTGAAAATAATGTCTCAACTTTCTAGATGCCATAACTAATGTTAGATCATGTTTTTCTAAGTGAGGATATCGAGTCTCAACATCTAACAAAGATTTACTAACATAATAAATTGGAGATTGTTTACCTTTATCTTCTCGTACTAAATATGCAATTACCGCCAGTTCTGATACTGCGAGATAGACGAGTAACCTTTCTCCATCCTTTGGTTTAGCCAGCATGGGTGGATTTGACAAATATATTTTTAAATTTTTAAGGGCTTGTTGACATTCATCAGTCCACTCAAACTGATTTTGTTTTTTCAATACTGAAAAGAATTTAAAATTTTTCTTCGAAGATTTGGAAATAAATCTTCCCAGAGCTGCTATTCTTCCTGTCAGCCTTTGCACCTTTTTTTTTATCGTGAGTATGTCTGGAATTTCTTCGGTGGCTTTGATTTGTGCAGGTTTTACTTCAATACCTCTGTTAGATACAAGAAAACCTAAAAACTTACCTGGAGCCACGCTGAAGGCATACTTTTCTGGATTTAATTTTATATTATACTCGCGGAGAATTTTGAAGGTGCTTGAAAGGTGTTGAAAGTGATATCCTGCTTGTGCATATTTGACTAGCATATCATCGATATAGACTTCCATAGTCTTTCCCAGGTGTTCTTGAAACATCTTGGTCACCAATCTTTGATATGTGGCCCCAGCTTTTTTCAAACCAAAAGGCATAACTTTGTAGAAATAAGTCCCATGTTTGTAATAAATGAAGTTTTTTCCTCATCTAGGGGATCCATCTTTATTTGATTATAACCTGAATATGCATCTAAAAAACTCAACAGCTCATGACCTGCGGTAGAATCAATCAATTGATATGTATGTGGTAAAAGGAATGAATCTTTTGGGCAAGCTTTATTTAAATCAGTATAATCTACGCAAACCCGCCATTTTTCATTCTTTTTTGGAACTACCACATTATTAGCTAACCAGTTCGGATATTTTACCTCCCGTATTGAAACGATTTTTAAGAGTTTTTGTACCTCATCCTGAATTACTTGATTCTTGAAAGAGCCTTGCTTCCTCTTCTTTTGCTTGACAGACGGGTACGATGGATCTTCATTCAGTTTGTGGGTCATCTCCCCCGGAGGTATACCTGTCATATATGAATGCAACCAGGCAAAATAATCTATGTTAGATTTTAAAAATTCAACTAACTTACCTCTAATTTCTGGGCTTAGCTTCGCTCCAATATAAACTTTTCGGTCTGTCCATTGCTCAAATAGTACCACAATTTCGAGCTCTTCAATTGTTGTTTTGATATTTTCATTCTCCTATGGTTCTTGAATGACATCAGGTCTCGAATCTACATTTGTTTTCCTTGAGCCACTTTCCGCTGAGATTTGATTTACCTTATCTTCAGCGGCATTCTTGTTCGTATCTTCATTCATCGTGTTTTTGGTTCTACCACTGAATTATTATTCTTAGAAACTTGTTGATCCCCGCGGATTTGCAGAATTCCCCATTGTGAAGTAAACTTAATGACTTGATTTAACGTAGATGGTACGTCATCCATGTAATGAATCATGCCTTCCAAGAATCACATTATAGGCCATGTCCGTGTCTATTACTTGGAATTTCGTATCTTTGATAACTCCTTCTGCAAATGTTGTAAGCATTATTTCCCCTTTTGTAATAACAATTGAATTATTGAATCCAGATAAGGATCGTGCTTTTGGTACTATCTTGTCACCCATTTGCATTTCATTTACTACTCTCAGAAGAATAATATTCACGGAACTACCTGGATCAATCAAAACTCGTTTTACATTAGTATCATATATGAGTAAAGATATTACCAGTGCATCATTGTGAGGGATTATCAAGCCATCTGCATCTGCATCATCAAATGTTATATTGTATTCCTCCAAAACTTGGTGGACTCGCTTCCCATGGGTCACAATAAATTTGATGTCTTTTTCGTAGCTGTGTATGTTACACCATTGACTTCTTCTCCTCCGCTTATCACATTAACTGTTCTTTTTAGAGATGGAGGTTTTGGAGGTTCTTGTCTATTTTTCATATAATATTGCTTGCCTTTATCGCTAAACAAGTCGGTTAAATAACCTTGTTTTAACAGATGCTTTACTTCACTTGTAACAATCTGCAAACAACTGTTTAGTGGACACGGTCGTTATGAAATTCGCACAAGAAATATGAATTTCTTCTACTTGGTTTTGATTTCATTTCCTTTGGCCACCGCACCTTATATCCCATACTCCTTAGAACCGCTACCAACTCAGATGTGCTAATATTGAAGTTATAATCATCAATCCTTGCATTCGTGGTGGTATCCCTATCACGTACATTGTGTCCCTTCCTGAACCTAGATGATGAGCTCGTATCTCTGTTTCTCGATCTAGGGTCATACCGTACATTTTCTGGCTTGGACCGTGAATCACACCCCGTGGGCCCCATATAAGGCTCGTATCCGCTTTTACCGATCCTCTTTTCAGACTCGGACTGCCTCGAACTTGTTCTTTCATTTACCCTTGATTGTGCGAAAATATCTTCTTCAATCCGTAGCTTGGTGTTGTACCTGTTATATACATCGCCATGTTGTGGCAATGAATTCTCGTAAGCTTCCTTGAGTCTTCTCGTGGCTTCTGAACTCTTTTCATTCAAATTACTTGTGAACGCCATGACTACCCAATTATCAGGTACTCGAGGAAGCATCATTCTCTCTCATTGAAATCTATCCACAAACTCCCTAAGTAACTCAACATCTCCTTGTTTTACCTTGAAGATATCTTCATCATTTTTTCAGCTTTTTGAGCTCCCAAATGTGCTTTTATGAATAAATCTGCAAGCTCAGCAAAAGAATTAATATAATTTTCAGGTAAAAGAGAATACCATGTTAAAGCCCCTTTTATGAGTGTTTCTCCAAATGTTTTGACCAAAACTGACTCGATTTCTTGTTTGGTCAAATCATTGCCTTTTACGCTTGTTGTGAATGCAGTTACGTGATCACGTGGACCAGTTGTTCCATCATATTTTGGGATGTCATGCATTTTGAACCTCTTAGGAATGGGCAGTGGGGCCGCGCTCGACTTCCAAAGTTGTTACGAATACTTATCGATATCCACTCCCTTAATCACATGAGGTACACCACGTATTTGTTGGATGCAGTCGTTTTGTTATTTCATCTGCTTTTGCAAAATTAGTACCAAATTTTGTAAATCAGAGTTATTTTACTGTTGATACCCGGTTTTTTCCTGTATTATTTTCAAAATGCACATATATTTTTCAAAATAATGCATGGGCATCAATTAATATTTTTTCATAATTTTCTGTAATTTTAAAGGATTTTAATTAATTTATTCCATCATTTTATTATCCATATAATTACTAATTGCATCACAAATGATTTTATAATAATTTTATTGACTAATTTTATCATTTATATTAAACTTTAATTATTTTATTCATAATTATATTTTACATTGGTAGGTTATAATTGCAATGACTTTGCAATAATAGCTCATGTGCGCATAATTACTTTATATTTTTTACACGAAAATGACCTCTTATATTTTTATAATACTAGGTGATTATTTTAAATCATTTTTCATGCATAAATAATATTTTTATCATTTATTAGCTATTTTTATAAATTATTTTATCGGATTAATTGAGTATTTAACAAATGACCTCTTTTAATTTGATTTTCAGACCAACCCAACAACTACCCAGCCCAATTAAACCAACCCATAACCCAGTACCCAAACCCAATAACCCAATTCTATAACCCGCACAACCCCCAAATTCGATCCTGGCCGTTAATCTCAGGAGATCAACGATCCGTGATATCATTTCCTTTTTAATTACACCAAATGAACCCAAACCCTACTCATTTTCTAAAACTCGCCACCTCTGAATCCCTTCCCTCCTCTCTTCTCTCTCACCCTCCTCCTAACCCTAGGCCGCTGTCATCAAAACCCTTTTGATTTATGGGTTCTTTCTTCAATCTCATGCCTTATCTGGCCTCTTATCTCAGCTGGTTGTTCGATTTTCATGTTACTTGAGGGAATCTTAAAGGGATTCGAACAGACTTGGTTCAAATCCCTCATTTTCTCGATGAGTCTGTCCGTATTCACCCCCATGTGTGTGAGTAGTATCATTTTTGTGTTTTCATGGCTTCAAATCTCTGGTTTCAAACCAGATGTTTCTCACATCTGCTTATGTTTTACTATTTCTGGCTAAAACCATTTAGATCTCTTTAGATCTGAAGCGGTTTGAGTTTGTTTGTTAATTTTCCTTTAAGGTTCTGCTGTTTTGTTAACCGATTTTCGTTTTCCCTTAAAAGCTAGGGTTTCGATTTTCTTTCAAGTTTCTGCAAAAATGTTTTCGAACGTTTAAGTGTTTAACTATGATTCTCTTCCTTTACCTTTTCAACTGGTTTCACTTGAGTTTCATCTCTATATCTTTATGCTCTAGGGTCTCATCTTTTTAAGTTTCTGCAAAATATTTGAAAATGTTTAAGTGTTAACTCTGGATTTCTTCCTTTACTTTTTCGACTGAGTTTCATCTCTATGTCTTTACACCTTAGGGTTTTCATTACTCGACTGTTTGTTATAATATTTTGCCCGTTCACCTTAGCCCGTCAATTAAAATGATTTATTGATTTACCGGCCTAATTAGGATTTTGAAACTGTGTTTTCTTTAATACTGTTATTTTCTTATTTAGATTCTTTCCTTATATGTGATCCGTAATTAGTGTTGCTTTCCTTAATTATATTACTACTCGATTTCTAGGTTTTGATTGTTTTGACTAACCTATAAGTGAATTTTGGATTTACTACTTACCTTATTTAACCTCAATCTTGCCTACTAATTTATTCTGTAAAAGGCTCTCCTTAATTTAAGTTACCTTTACTGACAATTTATTCCCGTTATCCCTAATTGATTGATTAATTGATGTTACATGCCTTATTTGTGTGCAATTGATTCTCATGCCTTATTTGGTTTTACTCTAATGTTGCTATATAAGCCTTTCATTTGTTCTGATTTTAAAACACACGCTGAGACACAAGTTCACACTCTTACATTCACACACTCACTTGAGTTCTTTTTATCACTCTGATTTGCTGCATTGTCTATCTGGCTGAAAGCTAAGTCTAGACTCTTGGATTCCAATTGCTTTCATCTTCATGTTTACTTTCTCCCCTAACTGGCATGCCCTAAACTTTGCAATGTCATTCCTTACACTTTGCTTGACTAGTTTGTATCAATTCTGTCTTCCACATGATTATATGATCTCATTTAGTAATACTGTTAACTTAGGACTAAGTTATTTCGAATAATATGAATCCTCTCATATGTTGGTCTAAGGTTCAATTTGTTTCATGCACTGTTTGTTAATTCCATACCTATTCTGAACTTTGCACACTATGAACATGTAACCAGTCAATTTGTTGCTTAACTTCCCTGCCCTGTCTGTTTATTTCATGTATATGGTCAACTCAATCGTTTTGTCTAACTGCTTTTGTGATAAGTACTAGTCTAAATATTTAACTCCACTAGACTTCAATTTATTTGAGCTATGTGTTTGAGCATGAATTCTGTTTGTCCTCTTGGTGCAGTTCTGCCTGCAACTCTATGTTCTGAATCCTGTTTCTTCTGAAATCCAACTATTTTAAAACCTACCCTTTATCCCTTTTATGTACTGATTTTTTTTAAAAATGACTACTCCTAGTCATTTATGTTCCCAACCACTCCAGTGTGAGCACTTCCCAGGGTCCACTTGAGACTCCTTTGTACTCTGACACACTGGGGATTGGTTTTCCAATATCTTGAACTATATTTTGAATGTGGTTCTGGTGCGAGCATTGCCCTGGGTCCCCTGAGGCCTTTGGGAACTTTGACACACTGAAAGCATGACTTTTAATGTGCCATGGATGGATCATTGCTATACTCCAAAGCTGTTCCATTGGAAGGTTTGGTTCACAGGTTTATATTGGGCCTATGAAGGCTCCCTATAATGTAATGGATACTATTATGCAATTTATTCATTTTTTTGGCTGTAATAATCTCTGTAATAACAGATTTTGGGTTGTTTCGTGAAAACGGTAGGAGGAGGGGTTCCTTATATTTTTGTTAAATTTGGGTAGAAACCCTGCCTATAGGTTTAATTATGTTGATCAAGTTGTGTGATTACCATTACTTGTTTAGAGATCCTGCCTATAGGATTTTCTAAATTGCTTTGTTCTGTATTTTACTCACATAACTAGAAGTCCTGTTTATAGACCCCTTGCATTAGAAATCCTGTCCATAGGATTTGTGCATATTTTATAATATACATGCATTAGTCACCATGTCTATACGATTCTATCTGTTTGAATAATAACCATCCTGGCAAGTTGCTTAAAATTCTGCCCACATACGACTTAGATATCATGCCTATAAGAGATAAAGAATCAGTTTCAAAACCTAGAAATCATGTCTATAGGATTTAAACTAATAGATATCATGCCTATAGGGTGAAATCATTTATAATACCTAGAAATCATGCCTATAGGAGTAAATTAATTCTGCAAATTAGAAAGCATGCCTATAGGGTCTAAAGGATAAAAACATGTCTGTTAAAATCAGTAACTCGTTGTTATAGGCCTAATTAACAGATTTAGATATCATTCCTATATGACTCTGTTCAGGTTGTCACCTCAGGCAAGCCTGTAGGATTATTAAGAATTATGGGCTTAAAATTGTGATATCTTGCTGCATGGAATATGCCCAGATTCAAGGACTAAAATCAGTAGGCAAACTGATAGGTACCACTGCTTGTTTTAATAAACTGCCATCTTATATTCTGTTTATGCTCATCTAGATATCCTGCCTATAGGATATTAAAGTGATAAAACTTGTTGTCTGAATTGCGTGCATTGGCCGTTTACTTGTGGAGGTTAACGCGAGCCCTTATTTGCTCCTTATACGATAGTCCTATCTGATTTTTTTGTTTGTCGCTAAGTTTTCCCATTTTTGATCAACATAGGTCAGTCTAGAACTACCTTAAATAGAGGTCCTAAACACCTCCAAGACCATAGGTAAGGGACGGGTAGTGCACGCTTAAGGCACAAGTTAGAAGCTATTAGAACGCTTAGGTAATAACTGAAAGATAGTAATTGGGTAGTAAAGAAGATGATGACTTGTGCGCTAATGCTATGTGTAGCACCCCAACTTGGGGAAAGTTACCAAGTATTGCACGAAAATGATTTTATAGGCTAAGAAACTTAGGACCCCTTTAATTCTCGCTTTATATAGTTGTCTAACTTGCTTTATTTTCCTTTAATGACTAATTCGCTTAATTAAGTTCGGCCGGGACCCATCTTTGTGGACCTCGAGGAGTGCCTAACACCTTCCCCTCAAGGTAATTTCGAGCCCTTACTTGATCTCTGGTGATGCAGACTAGTTTCATGAGTTATTAGCTTTAGGTGCCCTAATGCACCTTAATCCGTTAGGTGTCGACTCTTCAAATATCATATCTCATCCCAAAAGGGAAGGGAGTTGTCTCATTAAATGTCGAAAGTCGATTTCGCGAGAAAAAATGGGCGCGACATGTACCTAACCTCCCATCACGTGATTCATTGGGAGTTTCCCCGCTTCCTGAATTGGTGAGCCCCGAGCGTGAATTTTCTATCGTTGAAGTATTATTTGGGGAAGGAGTTGGTGGTGCAGTTGGCAATCCCCTCACAAAATCTTGGAGAGCATTGTTCACATGCTCACCGGTCAATTATTTCAAGGCATTTTGCTCGACGGTCTGTTCATCTCCATGTTGTTCATTTGTGTGAGACGTGGATCTTTCAGGTGTTCCCTCTCGAGAATGACGTGGAGATTTCTTGTGGTGAAGGAATTGGAGATCCTCCCTCATGTTAGTTATTGTCGTTGACAGTTGACATGATTTAGTTATGAGAAAGAAGGATTTGAAAAGTAAAAAGATTATCAGATTTCCGGTAACGAAACCAATTTGTTTAACCAAATAATAAGATTTTAGTCAAAGCCTATTTTTAGAAGAATACGTGTTACTGATAACCAAGAAATTCCTTACTTCCTTAATAATTCACTTGAAAGGAAATAAAATTGACAAAGAGATATTAAAGAAAAAATGATAATTGATTGTACTGAATAAGCAACAGAAAATGATTATATTTCAATAGTACTCAAAACGTGCCTTTACAAGTGAAATTTCCTCCCCTTATATTGGATTTTACAAATATAACGTTTCCTACCATTTATGATGGAATCATTATGAGTTTTAATGACATTAATGGTCCATTATAATTGATAATCGTAACTGTCCATGAAGATTCTGTATCGATTATGACTCCCCTTCTTCATTAATTGTTGGTTCATGAATCTTCCCTCTTTTCTGTCTTGATTCATTCCGCTCGTGCCTCTTTAGTAACTGTTTAAATTTGAACGTTGATCCCCATTATCCCGTAGGTAATTGACTCGTACCTCTTGTAGTTCATATATCCTTTAAACATAATATGCCAGTTGTCATTCCCTCATTGTTCCATGTATCATGCATTCATGCTCTGTCAGCTAAATATAACTCCACGTGTACCAATTATTTACCACCAATATAGAGTGTATGATAATTTTAAAACATATTCAAAGTGAAAAAGTATATTTGAATATTTTTCAAAGTATTTTAACACGTGAATTTCATCTACTGTATTCAAAATTTCATAGTCCACACTAAAGCTCCATTAAAGTGAATGATAAATACGAGACAATTTGATAACCGTAAAGATATCGACAAACTGAAAGTACAACAACTAATAGTTTTAACACAATTCCAACCATAGAGGGGTAAATTTGGATTTTAAATTTGTTTCTTTGTATATTACTCCTTCAATCCAATTTAACGTGGCAGTGTTTGATTGGATTCGAAGTTTAAAAAATAATAATTATTTTAAACTTATAATCTAAAGTAAATTATACACATTAATGTGACTAAAAATTATTTTATTAAAAGAACAATAAAAAATTTAACTTTATATTATTTTTAAATATAAAAATATGTCATTCTTATTTGAATAAAAAAGTAAAGTATGCCAATGCCACACAAAATGTGACATGTACTTTGATTAGTTTTGTTACAAAACATAACAATGAAGTGAAATTATGTAATATTTGAAACTATAGGGGAGATTTATATAATTGTCTCAAATAACAAAAAGAAGGAACAGTATCCAGAGCAAAAGCCCTAGACTGAAAAGGGTTTTAGGAGCAAAGCTGCAGACTTTGAGATTAGCTTGAGATTTTTGCACAGAAGCAAAAATGGATAAACCCATTATAAATCTGGACAACGGTACAACATGTACTGCTTGGAATTATTCGGGTCAGAGATTAGCAGCTGGTTCTACTGACGGCAATTTGTCCATCTTTGATTCTGCTGACCCTGCTTCTTCTGTTTTTAGTTGCTCTTCTAAATTTAAGGTTCGAAATACTTAGTTTTTTCCTCTGCATTTTTTCCTGTTAATTTGTTTATCTGTCATTTTAATCACATTTTATAGTCATATGTGTCTGTGTTGTAATGTTTGTGTTCTTTGGACGATTTTTCTTAATACGTATTTGAAGTTTTTGTAGTGGAAAAAAAAAGTCTTTGGACATAGATTGAATTCCATTTGGGAAAAGAAAAAAATTATGGTGTATCCGAGGTGGTTTCGGACCATTTCGGTTGAGCTTTGCATTGCTGATTTCTGGTCTCTGATGAGCTTCGCAATCGCGGGAGGTGCATTGAAATCGGGTAGAGTGTAGCTCTATAGATAATGTTGTAGCAATGTACATCAAGCCTCCCTAAGAATCTCATCAACTGTTTATAAATGTAGGAATTTGCACTTGAACAAAATATACAACAACTATGCATCAATTCCAAGCTAGTTAGGTTTGGCTATATGGGGTAGTAGGGATTCATATAGGAATTTGCACTTTTGCATAAAAATAGAACAATAACAACTATGCATCAATTCAAGCTAATTGGGATCGGCTATACGGGATAATAAGGATTCATATAGCCAAAAAAGGACTTTTGACTTTGTTTCGATTTCTCCTATTTCCGAAGGTTCCAATAAATGCAAAAGGGGCAGCCATTCAAAACTTCTTTTTTCATTGCCTCAGATTTGGTAATCCTCCAACTTGCGATCGTATATGCTCCTGTTTAGGAGATCATCAAGTGAATGTTAAAGACTGAGATATTAAATACAACAGCTCTGACAAAGCCGTAGTGTAACCAGAGATGATTCATGTTCTCCCCAATGCTTCTTGTGTAGGCAACAAGTACCATAATAAGTTTACATGAGAAAAAATCTGGACAAGTAGTATTATCGAGCTATGGAGTATGGTCCAGAAAGCGGTAAGTTTGGATATTAGTGATCTGTGTGGGTTTGAGCTTTTCGAGGATAGAAGCAGAAGAAATAACTAATACAGATCAGTGAAAAGTTGATTCCTTCTTCGTTTTTTCAGTTCAGCTTTATTTAGTCACTCTTTTACGCTGATATAATTTAAAGAATGATTATGAAATTGAAGACTGATAGACTATCTTCGGAATGCAGAGAAACTGTAACTGGCTTAGTCCTTTTTGTATTGTCCAACTCCAGCACTGACGAAGTGCTGAGCAGCAAGCTTATAAAACAGTTCTTTTGATTACCTAACAAAAAAAATAGTGATTAAAAAGTAGCCTTATTTCTCGAACTGAAGTCTATGCTTTTGCACTTCGACTTTTGACATCTTGATTTAGGTGCATGAATCCAGCATTGTAAAAATTGTTTGGGCTCCACCAGAATATGGAGATGCAGTTGCATGCATTTGTGCTGATGGAAGTTTGTCGTTGTGGGAGGAGGTAGTTGAAGGTAAAGACATGTTTCAACTATACCTGTTGATGAAATGATTGTTATGAAGGTAAGTTGTAAAATGTTACCTTCTAAAAAAAAAGAGGTAAAGTTGTAAACATTATCATAGTATGTGTGCTTCTCCCCTTTTTTTTCCAAGGGAATGTTTTGCTGATGAAAGTAAATAGTCTATATGAAATCTTTGGTTTCGTTCGTTTGAACTAGAGACAGGAAAAGAAGCAAAAGGTGGTATTGAAAAAAACTAAAAAGAAAACTTGATACATATCGCAGATCATTTTGGTTCTTTGTGGTATTTATTCTTTCTTTTCTATCGTTTTTGGCAAGACTAAAGGTGAAGAAAAATCTTTTCCATTAAGTTTATATCAATAATCCTGGATTCAGTTGCTTGCTTTTATAATCCTTTTTAATCTTTTAATTTTTTTTTCTGTAATATACTTCTCAAATTTTACTTCCGACAATAATTTCTCCTGCTTTTGTTTTATTAAATCTTAATTAGAGCCTTACAATGAGTATCTCTTCTCTAGATTCAGAGCTGCTTCAGTGGAAGCTGTGCAAATGCTTTGACAGAATCTCATCTCAAGTTCTGGATGTTCAGTTTGGAGTCTCCAAGACAAGTCTGAAATTGGTGAGTCTTAAATAGATTAGTCATAAAGATTTGACATTATATTGTGATAGCAGCTCTTGAATAGCTAGGTAAAGGCTCGGGGGTGCTGGGGCAAAGGATTAGAACAAAGGGTTGGTATCTACGACTCTACGTTTTGTATGACTTGCTTATTCATGTCAATAGTGCTTTAGAGGCTTTATGATGAGATTACTCGATAGTCGTGAAAAATCTATTATTGTATGTAATTACTCAATAGTCGTGAAAAATCTATTATTGTATGTATCTCTGCAGGAACAGTAAAAAGTTCTTTTTGCTTGCCCTCAATTGAGATGACTTCCTTCTTTTTTAATCCGGATTTTTTCTGCTGCATTGTTTCCGTTTGGGGTTGAATTCCTGTTACTTAGAGCGATCTGCTAGGTAATGTACTTTTATTGATTAACATCTAAAATTTCTTCAACAGAGCTGGTACTGTATTTTGTTTGTTAAGCTGTTAAAAATGAAATCACCTCTACTAATCTGTTAACTGTATAACAGTAATTACAGTGCTAAGGTTGCATATTTATTTTTATTAATCATTGCAGTTATCTATATCACTTGGCGCAAAACTGAAACTTTTTTGGTAGTGTGAGGGTGAATTATTCTTTTAATTAACTTCTCATCCAAGTCTTTGTAAAGTTGATTAGGTTAGTTTATATATTTATCTGGAAGGAAAGAAGGGGAGCATCTATGAGGTCAGATGTTGCCCGATACAATCTTCCCACAGTAAAACTCTTTTTATAATCTGCTTGAGGTACTTGAGACAGTTCTTCAAGCTGTTGATCAGGAGGCACATAAAGAAACTTATTTGGTTCTAAGAGAATGCTCCTCTCTACCTTCATAAGATAGGTATAAGGTCAGCATACACACTACCCTCTCCTGACCCCACTTGTGGCATTCCACTGGGTATGTTGTTGTTGGTGTTGGCTCTAAGAGAGTGCTGTCAAGGATACTTATAAAAAGAAAAAGTAATCGCTGTCTTGAACAAGATCACATTGGTACTAAGTTAAAAGTATTACCAATGTTTTCTCTCTCTTTCCTTTTTGAAGTTCTGAAGAAAGATCTCTATGACTAATCTGTCATTCCTCTTTCTCGGTGAGAGAAGCGTTAGGTGTTTTAGTGTTTATCAGCATTTCAGATTTTACTCAATAATTCTGATTCTTTTTCCTTATAAAAAAAAAAAATAAAAAAAAATCATCATATGTTTAGATTCAAGCATTAAATATCTTCCTTTTTGTATTCTATTAAACTGGTTTTTTAAAATTGGGTAGTAAATAGTGTTGTCAAAAGCGAAAAGCGTAAAAAAGCTCTAAGGTCCATCGGGGTTTTAAGTGCAAAGCGCAAATAAAGCGTGGGCTTTAATGAAAAAGGCGCAACTTAATTTGTCTCGCTTTATTTTACTTGCAAAGCATTTAATTATGGGGCCTTTGATCTGATGCTGTTTTTCTTTTCTTTTTTCTTTAATTTCAATGGATAGACAATGTTGAGATCAATCTGCTTGATCCAGTGGCTCAATAGCTTTTAGTCGGTATGAATACAAAAAGTCATTTTCATTATTTTCTTTCGCATAGGTTGCTGCGTATTCAGATGGCCAAGTGAAAGTGTTTGAGCTCCTAGATCCATTTGAATTGAAGAATTGGCAGCTGCAGGTGTGTATCTACAGTCCGCTCCTCCTTTGACATTCTGCCTCATGAGCCATGTTCTTTCTTCTGGTCGTGTATGTCTTTCTGTTCCTTCCAGAACAGTACTTGTTCTATCCAAATTCTGAAAAATATGGCAATCACCTTTTATGTTCATCGTTTATCATATATGAAGTGCTTTTTTGGCAATTGTTGGAAGTCCAAATTCAACTGTTTGTTCTTTGGCACCAAAGCTTGGTGTAATTCCCTATCTGTGTGTGGTTTGCTGGTCACCAACCACTACCGTTATGTGTATTATAATATATCCCTTGCAAGCTCCCCATATAATTGCTCCTTTCTTCATGGTGTACTTTCTTAACTCTTAACTTCTGTTACCTTCTCGAGCTGGTTATCCTATATAGGTAGCATTTTTAAGCTCTTTTGACTACATCTTGTAGATGACACATTATGTATGTTACTGAAAATTGCAGAGGCTAACTTTTAGTCCTCTTTCTGTAGGCTGAATTTCAGAATGTCATTGAATCTGTATCTAAATTTGGAAATGTCTCATGCCGATCTGCTTCTATTGCTTGGAATCCTTTAAAAGGAGAAATTCAGCAATCAAGCTTTGTTTTGGGTTTTAACTCCGACATGCCACAAATGAACTCCTCCAAGGTAACTCAAGTTCCTTTCTTTATGTTACTTTAAAGGTTGCTTTCTAAAACCCTTAATTGGTTAACAACAAGAACAAACCCAGTGCAATCCCACACAGTGGGGTCTGGAGAGGGTAATGTGTAAGCAGACATTACCCCTACCTTATGAAGGAAGAGAGGCTGTTTTCGATAGACCCTTGGAAAATCCTTAATTGGTTCTATTTCAAAATCTTTCTTCATTAGCTAAAACTTGGCAGTGCATTTAATGCATTCTGATTCTTGTTGACTATTAGTAAAGGTTAAGCTGTTTTTTTTTAATGAAGAGTAAAGCTAGGTATGCAACTTATATGTATTTATTGGACATCCATAAAGTCGAAAGAGGCAGTTCTTGAAATCTTAAGCTGCTATCATACAGTATGGTCTTAAAAAGCTGCTAGTATACCTTGTCTCTGGTGGGACATATGTAATGTTATCATATCATAGATTTCCACAGGTTTGGGAATTCGATCAGGATCATCAGAGATGGCTTCCAGTTGCGGAATTAGCTTTACCCGCAGATAAAGGTGATCCAGTCTCTACTGTTGCATGGGCACCGAATATTGGAAGGTTCGCTCTTGAAATTATCCTCTTGAATCGTTTATAGAGCATATATGAACGTCAGAAGTGGTATTAGAGAGTTTAACAATGTTTCTGTAGTCTTTCCTTTTTGGCCAAGGAGATTTCTAGCCTGAAAGATCCACCATTAATCAGGGCGAGTAAGGGATTTCCATTGTACCCATGCCCCGGGGCGGATGTCTGTGCACATTTAAGGCATATATGATGCAGATACTGTATCTTAATAATTGAATAATTATGACTTCCTCAGAACTGTTTAGTTGAGTGTGCTTCTTTTTGTTTGTTATACAAAATGCTGATACTATACACTCAACTCGACAGCTGACTGAGAGGAAATTATAATTGTTCAATGATTAAGAGGCTTAAAATTGCCCAGTGCTAGAATTCACGGGTGGTTTCTGAAATCCTGCAAAGCAAAGAAAAATTTATCTGTTCAGTTTGTTAGGATGCACTTTCTAACTTAAAAGCTTCCTTTTTCAGGCCATACGAGTTAATAGCAGTTTCTACTTCCAAGGAAATTGCAATATGGCATATTGGATCAAATCCTGACCCCGATGGAAGACTTTCGGTGGAGAAGGTTGCCACGCTCTCTACTCATGACAGCGAGGTACCTAGTGCTACACTCTTTAGTTTAGCTCTTCCCTTGTAAATCAATTAATGTCATCACTTGTTGCTATCTATTCAAAGTTTTTTGATAGGGTAAACTTTGACTAGCAAGCGACTAATTTACACATTTTATTACACCATATTTGATTTTTTGTCATGCAGGTATGGCAGATGGAATGGGACATGAGCGGGATGACACTTGCTACTACTGGGAGCGATGATGTAGTTCGCTTGTGGCAGTCTGACTTGAACGGGATTTGGCATGAGCAAGCGGTATTAGAGCCCACTAGCTAGGTTGCTTATGTGATTTTCACATTCAAGCTTGAACAAGAGGCAAGAACCCAGGCATATCATTTTGTAAAACTAAGTGAGCCGCTGCTACCCAGGCATATCATTTTGTAAAACTAAGTGAGCCGCTGCTTTAACTGTTTCTGTGGGTGGATAGCATAGGCTTCAACTCTTGCCTTGTAAGTGGTTTTCCATAAATAGTTTGTGGCAAGTGGGAATATGGAAATTCCGCCTTATCTCCAGTATTCCTTGAGCCGAGGGTCTATCGGAAACAACCTCTATATCTTTATAAGGTAGGGGAAAGGTCTGCGTATACACTACCCTCCCATACCCCATTTATGGGAATACACTGGGTTCATTGTTGTTAGGTATATGGAAATTCCAAATATGACTGTTTATCTCACATCATGAACTTGTTTGAGCCCATTGTTTTAGTATGGAAAAGTGGCCATACAGGTTTGATTTACTATCATTATTCATATCCAATTTCACTATTTGGGCAGGCAGCCTCTCGCATGTCCAAGTTGAAATTAAGCTACTCTGCACTATGCAATCTTTATACTTAGTAGGCTTTTGGATATAAAAATTGTAATTTTTGAAAAAAAAAAGTAGTATATGGAGTAAAGTGGAAAAATGATATTTGAAATTTGAAATTATATTTGGACATGCATTTCATTTGAAATAATGTTGCAGCTTTGTGAGTAGGGAAGAAAATTTTCCGAATTTTTTTACAAGGTTGTCAAAACCAGAGACAGATCTAGGATTTGAAGGTGGCGGGTGCCATAATTTCTTTTAATGTATACCTTGTAATGACTAATATGAAATTTGTTAGGAATGTTTATTCGGGTCAAGTTAATAGGTATTATGAATTTGCAAATACAAAAAATTACATCTCAGATAAAAATAGACATAATTAGCATTTTAAATAAGAAATCATACCTTTATTATAAAAACAAAAGTAAAATCAATATTTTCACTAGGAATTACTTTTTTTTTTTTGTATATTAAAAATAAATTTACACAAGTAACATAACATTTTCAGTAAGGGAATTACATCAATCAGAATAAGATTTTTTTTTTTTAAAATATCATCAATAGATAAATTATATCCCACAAGTATGGGATTAAATAAACTACAAGTTCACAAAAATCAAAATCATAAATCTCATATTCTTTAAGCAATTCTTACGAACATTTTGTCATAATTTAATAGTAAAGTGATTGAAATTATATTTAATAACCATAGAATAGCACAAATTTTTATGATATAATAAAAAAAGAGGAAAAAAAAAATTTCTCCATCGAGAATTTCCATTAAGACTAAATTTTTTTCAGATATGAAAGAAAAAGACTCATAAATTTGAGATTAAGAGAAATGCTTATCTTATAGAATTTTATAATTTCAGAGTTTCTTTTTTGAGTGTTGTTAGAGACAACATATAAATAATAGAATAAAAAAAATACAAAAAAAAATGAAACGATAAATAGAAAATTGGGAGGCCAAAAAGGAACACGACTGAGACAAAAATAAATAAAAAGCACTCGAAAAGGGAAAGTCAGACAAGGCTCAAAATAATTTTCAACTTGAATTTTACACTGTAACGACACAGTCGATTGTTACGTAAAACCTGCATTATAATTACTATTCTTGACTTATCATAGATTGATTATACTATTATTGATGTGTTAGAGTTGGTAGGCTTGGAATCAGAATGGTTGTAATGATAGTTTAGCCACTTAGTCCTTAAAAATAGCCTTAGAGTTGGAAAAGTCAATTGAGAGTTGACTTATTGGTAAACAATCTCAGAATGCGGATTTGATGGCTCGGATAGCTCCGTTAGGTGATTTGGGATTTAGGAGTGTGTTCAGAATGTTTTTGTGACGTCCGGTGTAGAATTATGCTTGAATTGGTGAAAGCTAGTTTTTGGCGATTTCTGATTGGCAGTGAAATAGGCTATCGGGGTCGGAATGAAATTCCGACAGTTGGAACAGGTTCGTAATGTCATTTTGGATATGTCTGCAAAATTTCAGGTCAATCGGAGTTGTTTTGGGTAGTTTCGGCATCGTTGGTGGAATTTAGAAAATTCAAAGTTCTTAGGCTTGAATTCGATGTGTTTTTGGGGTTTTGATGTTGTGTTTGATGTTTCGAAGGCTCAACTAGGTTTGAATGATCATATATGAGGTGTTTGTATGTTTGGTTTGGGTCCTGAGGGGCTCGTGATTGATTTCGGGTGATTAACAAAAGTTTTAAAGTTGGTAAAATGCAACTTCAGCTGCTGGTGCTGGTGTGACCGCACCTGTGAAAGTGTGACCGCAGATGCGGGCCCGCAGGGGCGAGAAAAGCTCCGCAGATGCGGAATTTGAGAGGCCCAGTAGAGGATCGCAGGTGCGGGAGGAGGATCGCACCTGCAAAGTCGTAGGTGCAGAATGTGAGTCGAAGGTGCGGAGTTAGGCAGTTTATTGAAAAGTTGCAGGTGCGGTCCCGCTGGTGCGAGACATTGGGCGCAAGTGCGAAACCCCTAGGCAGAATGTATAAATTAAAATCCCCCCGCGACCATTAGACCTTTTAACACCATCTTTGAACGAGAAGAAGCTCTTGAGGCGATTTTTGAGGAGGAAAATCAGTGTTCTTCATAGAGGTAAGTGTTTTGATCATTAAAACTCGTTTATGAGTGATTATAGAACAAAATCTCAGAAATTAATTCATGAAAATCAGTAGAAAGAGGAGGTTCAGGGCTTGAGTTTATGAGACTTTTAGGAATCGATTTGAGGGGTCAAACGAACTCTGATCTTAGTGTTCTTTATATGTACGGACTCGTGAGATGATGAAGAATAGTTTGGTATAGAATTTTTTGAGTTTCGGGATGTGGGCCCTGGGGTCGGGTTTTGACTAATTTCGAGTTTTGAGCTAAATTTGGTACTTTCAATTGGAATTCATTCCTTAAGCATAATTTGATGATAAAAATCTGAACTTGGTAGATTTGGAGCACTCAGAGGCCGGATTTATAGGCAAAGGCACTGCGCAATAGTATTTTAGCCAGTATTGAGGTAAGTAACGTTTTCAAACTTGGTTCTGAGGGTTCGAAACTCCGAACTACTTATTATGTGATTACGATTGGTGACGCACATGCCAAGTGACAGGGGTGCGGGCGTGCACCGAGTATTTGTGGCCTGGCTTATCCCATGTCACCGCTTAGTGATTATTCCCTGATGATATATGTGCATCTGTTAATGTGGTAATTGTGAACCTGTTAGAGATCACGCTAAGTATAAATGCTAGGCTTCACGCTGAAAATGCTGAGACCCGAGTGGTCATATATTACTGTCTCATTTTGTGATTTACTGATTTCATATACTCAGTCATGTTATAGCATATCACTTCATATCTCAGTGTCAATATTGTTAATTATATGCATACTTATCATTGTTCGGGCTGATGGAGGCATCTGTGATCCATGTGAGTGAGACTGAAGAGTAATGACTGAGTGAGGTCGAGAGCCTGTTATTGAGAAAGTTATGATAATGGACTGCACACTGGAGCGATATTTAAATCATGCCTTCGTTGGCTTGATATGGTGCTTGGGCCACTAGGGCCCCTCCGGAGTCTTTACACCTCAGTGAGCGCATTGATATTGAGGGATGGATTTTCCCCGGGCATGGATCGTGTTCGAAGTGGATGTTATGTGAGGGATGGATCGTCCCTGGACATGGATCTTGTCCGAGTGTTGTATTCCGGAGATGGACTTTCTCCGTGGGGCTGGATTAGCCTTCTTCCTCAGTACGGAGTGACTATAGTCACCGGCGTTTATGCATATTCCGGGATGGAACTTCCGTGGGCCTGAGAGCCATATATAGTACTGAGTGGACTTCTGTGGGAGAGCTGTGAGCATTATGTGCATATCCACACTGGTTTCATACATATATTTTATGATGGCATGTAGAGAATACTGACATACTTGACATATTTACTCATCCTGATAAACGGTTAGCATGTCTAAATTCTGTATATTGTTTACTATAAAATTTTGAGGTTTTGTCCGTCACTACTTCTCAGCCCATAGTTTGGATTCGTTACTTCTGAGTTGGTGTACTCACGTTACCCCTGCACCTTGTGTGCAGATTCAGGTACACTGGGACTCGGTAGTAGATATTGAGCAGCGGTCAGAGTTTTTATTGGAGTTGTCGAGATAGCAGCTGGCGATCGCGACCTCGTCTTCTCTTCCTTATTCCACCTGTTGCACTTATTTTGAGACTATGTTGTCTATTTCTTCATTATTTATTTTGTTTATATATAGCAGCTCATGACTGAGTGACACCGGATCCGGGGTTGGAGGTTTAAATTTAGTTTATCAAATATTGTTTTTAAACTTCAGATTCTTAGTTTTATTAGTAAATTCGATTAAAATCGTATTTTTACGGGAAATTGAATTTAGCTTAGTTAAAAGGAGCGGCTTGCCTGGTTCCACGACAGGCGCCATCCCGACTCCGAAATTGAGTCGTGACAAGATGGTATCAGAGCACTAGATTAATATGTCTCACCAGTCATGAGCAGGTTTAGTAGAGTCTTACAGATCGATACGGAGACGTCAGTACTTATCTTCGAGAGGCTACAGAATCCTTAAGAAGAATCCCACATTATTGAATTCTGTCGTGCGACTCTGTTGAATTCTCGAACTAAACTTCTGTTGTTTTCATTCTTTCATAGATGGTGAGGACTCGTGCTACTGATCGTGGTAATCAGACACCAACAGGACCAGCTGGAGGTCGAGGCCGTGGCAGAGGGAGGGGTGCAGCCCGCTCAGCAGCCGGGGCAGTACCTATGGACCCTCCCACTGCTCAGGATAAGGTCCCCGCAGTTGAGGTTCCAGCGGGAGAGGCACAAGCACCAAAAGTGCCCATTGTGATTCCAGGTCTTCAGGAGACCCTAGCCCTGATTTTGACGGTGTGCACCAGCCTGGCATAGGCTGTCGCCGTGTCTAGTATTGCTGCTACTTCTCAGGCCGGGGGAGGCACTCAGACTCCAGCTGCCCGGACACCTGAGCAGGTTACTTAGGGGCTTCATACACCTGGGACAGTTCCAGTCCAGCCGGTTTCCTCAGCCCAAGATTTTATGGTCCCAACTTTGGCAGATGACGAGCATCGCAGGTTAGAGAGGTTTAGTAGACTCCAGCCTCTAATTTTTAGTGGTACTGATGGCGAGGACGCCCGGGGCTTTTTGGACAAGTGTCGGAGGATCCTTCGCACAACAGGGATACTGGAGGCAAGTGGGGTCCCATTTACTACCTTCCAATTCGCAGGAGCTGCACTCGCTTGGTGGGAGGAGGCCCATGAGAGGCGTAGACCTACTGATGCAGCGCCCCTTACCTGGCGTGAGTTCTCCATTCTATTCCTGGAGAAGTATATAGCAGTCCCGCAGGGAGGAGCTGCGCAGGGAGTTCGAGCAGTTGCCCCACGAGGACATAACAGTGACGCAGTATGAGATGAGGTTCTCCGAGTTGGCCCGTCATGCTATTTGGCTAGTTCCCACGGATAGGAAGAGGATCAGGAGGTTCGTTGATGGCCTCACTTATAAGCTTCGGATTCTTCTAACCAGGGAGAGGGTATCTGGCGCTTCTTTTGAGGAGGTGGTTGACATTGCCAGAGAGGTTGAGTCGGTTCGCCGCCAGGAGCGGATCGAGAGGGAGACCAAGAGGTCTCAAGGATCTGGGAGTTTTGGTGGGGTTCCTTCAGGGGGGCAGCCTCATCCCAGCAGAGGCCGTCCATTCAGTCAGGCTTATCCAGGTCGCTCAGGTTATCGTGGTGGATCAGTTAGTCACGATCCTCATAGTTCGCATCAGGTGCAACCATCTTTCAGTGCTCTGCCTGCTCAGAGATCTATGCCTGGTTCTTCCAGTGGTTATCCTGGTGTTAGGGGTTCCATTCAGTCCCCAATTCCATTCTTCGAGAGAGGTTTCTTTGAGTGTGGAGAGGTGGGCCATATTAAGAGGTTTTGTCCTCGTCTTGTGAGAGATACTTATCAGTAGAGGAGTCAGCCCGCGGTTTCAGACTCAGTAGATGCACCGTCCGCCCAGGCAACTAGAGGTGGGGGTCAGGCAGGTAGGGGTCGCCCAAGAGGGGGAGGTCGGTCTGGTGGTGATCGGGCCTGATTTTATGCATTTTCTGCCAGACCGGATGAGATGGCTTCTGATGCCGTGATCCCAGGTATTGTTTTAGTCTGTCACGAGAAGCTTAATTTTTTAATTGATTTTGGTTTTTCATATTCACATGTTCATCATAATTTAGCCCATTCTCAGGATACGCCCCATGAATCTTTTGTTACTTCTGTTCATGTGCTCGCCCTTATGGGTGATGTTATTGTTTCAGGCCGCGTGTGTTGGTTGTGTGTGGTACCTCTTAGGGGGTCTAGAGACCCGGGTGGATGTGCCATTTTTGAGTATGGTCGGTTTCGACGTAGTTTGATCAGATAGACGATGATACTTTTAGGTATGACTCGATGTAGATGTTTTCCACCGATCAGATTGTTTGACTCCGTGGAGTTTGGACATATGAGTTGGGTTCTTTCAGATTCGTGTGATTTGGTTCAGGTGTATACGGTGTGTGGAGGCGTGATTCTAATCTTGTAGATGGGTTCTGACGTGGAATTTAGGTTCTAAGGGGTAGGAATTAGGTTGGATATAATGGAATTAGGTTCTAAGGCGTAGGAATTATTAGATCGATGCGGGGTAGGATGAAGTGGGGTCTCCCCTGGGTGTGTCCATGGCAAGGTTATTCGGCGGTTGATGGCTCTTGGAACAACCCTTGGCACATTCGAGGACAAACGTTTGTTTAAGAGGGGGAGAATGTAACGACCCGGTTGATCGTTACGTAGAACCTGCATTATAATTACTATTATTAACTTTCATAGGTTGGTTATACTGTTATTGATGTGTTAGAGTTGGTAGGCTTGAAATCGGAATGGTTGTAGTGAGAGTTTAGCCACTCGTCCTTAAAAATAGCCTTAGAGTTGGAAAAGTCAACTGAGAGTTGACTTATTGGTAAATGACCTCAAAATGCGAATTTGATGGCTCGGGTAGATCCATTAGGTGATTTGGGACTTAGGAGCGTGTTCAAAATATTTTTGTGACGTCCGGTGTAGAATTAGGCTTGAATTGGCGAAATCTAGTTTTTGGCGATTTCCGGTCGACAGTGGAAAATAGGCTATCGGGGTAGGAATGGAATTCCGAAAGTTGGAACAAGTTTGTAATGTCATTTTGGATATGTCTGCAAAATTTCAGGTCAATCGGAATTGTTTTGGGTTGTTTCGGCATCGTTGGTGGAATTTAGAAAATTCAAAGTTCATAGGCTTGAATTCGATTTGTTTTTGGGGTTTTGATGTTGTGTTTGATGTTTCGAAGGCTCGACTAAGTTTGAATGATCATATATGAGGTGTTGGTATGTTTGGTTGGGGTCCCGAGGGGATCGGGATTGATTTCGGGTGATTAACGAAAGTTTTAAAGTTGGTAAAATGCAGCTTCAACTGCTGGTGCTGGTGTGACCGCCCCTGCAAAAGTGTGACCGCAGGTGCGGGCCCGCAGGAGCGAGAAAATCTCCGCAGATGCAGAATTTGAGAGGCCCAGTAGAGGATCGTAGGTGCGGGAGGAGGATCACACCTGCGAAGTCGCATGTGCGGAATATGAGTCGCAGGTGCGGAGTTAGGCAGTTTAATGAAAAGTTGCAGGTGCGGTTGTTTTGACTGCACGTGCGGTCTCGCAGATGCGAGACATTGGCCGCAGGTGCGGAACCCCTGGGCAGAAAGTATAAATTAAAACCCTCCACGACCATTAGACCTTTTAACACCATCTTTGAATGCGAATGAGCTATTGAGGCGATTTTTGAGGAGTGAAATCAGTGTTCTTCATAGAGGTAAGTGTTTTGATCATTAAAACTCGTTTATGGGTGATTATAGAACACAATCTCAGCAATTAATTCATGAAAATCAGTAGAAAGAGGAGGTTTAGGGCTTGAGATTATGAGACCTTTAGGAATCGATTTGAGGGGTCAAACGAACTCCGATCTTAGTGTTCTTTATATGTACGAACTCGTGAGATGATGAAGAACAGCTTGGTATAAAAATTTCTGAGTTTCGAGATGCGGGCCCGGGGGTCGGGTTTTGACTAATTTCGGATTTTGAGCTAAATTTGGTACTTTTCAATTGGAATTCATTCTTAAGCATAATTTGATGATAAAAATATGAACTCGGTAGATTTGGAGCACTCAGAGGCCGGATTTCGAGGCAAAGGCACTGCGGAATAGTATTTTAGCCGGTTTTGAGGTAAGTAACGTTTCCAAACTTGGTTCTGAGGGTTCGAAACCCCGAACTACTTATTATGTGATTAGAATTGGTGACACACATGCCAAGTGACAGGCGTGCGGGCGTGCACCGAGTATTTGTGGCATGGCTTATCCCATGGCACAACTTAGTGATTATTCCCTGATGATATATGTGCTTCTGTTAATGTGGTAATTGTGAACCTGTCAAAGATCATGTTAAGTATAAATGCTAGGCTTCACGCCGAAAATGCTGAGACCCGAGTGGTCGTATATTACTGTCTCATTTGTGATTTACTGATTCCATATACTCAGTCCTGTTATAGCATCACTTCATATCTCAGTCTCAATATTGTTAATTATATGCATACTTATCATTGTTTCGGGCTGATGGAGGCATCTGTGATCCATGTGAGTGAGAATGAAGAGTAATGACTGAGTGAGGTCGAGAGCCTGTTATTGAGAAAGTTATGATAATGGAATGTACACCGCAGCGATATTTAAATCATGCCTTCGTTGGCTTGATATGGCGCTTGGGCCACTAGGGCCCCTCGGAAGTCTTTACACCTCAGTGAGCGCATTGATATTGAGGGATGGATTCCCTGGGCATGGATTGTGTCCGAAGTGGATGTTATGTGAGGGATGGATCGTCCCTGGACATGGATCTTGTCCGAGTGTTCTATTCCGGAGATGGACTTTCTTCGTGGGGCTGGATTGGCCTTTTTTCTCAGTACGGAGTGACTACGGTCACCGGTGTTTATGCATATCCCGAAATGGAACTTCCCTGGGCCTGAGAGTCATATATAGTACTGAGTGGACTTCTGTGGGAGAGTTGTGAGCACTATGTACATATCCACACTGGTTTCATACATATATTTTATGATGGCATGTAGAGTATACTAGCATACTTGGCAATTTACTCATCCTGATAAACGATTAGCATGTCTAAATTCTGTATATTGTTTACTGTAAAATTTTGAGGTTTTGTCCGTCACTACTTCTCAGCCCATAGTTTGGGTTCGTTACTTCTGAGTTGGTGTACTCACGTTACTCCCTGCACCTTGTGTGCAGATTCAGGTACACCGGGATCCGGTAGTGGATATTGAGCAGCGATCAGAGTTTTCATTGGAGTTGTCGAGGTAGCAGCTGGGGATCGCGACCTCGTCTTCTCTTCCTTATTCCACATGTTGCACTTATTTTGAGACTATGTTGTCTATTTCTTCATTCTTTATTTTTTTTATATATACACCTCATGACTGAGTGACACCGGATTCGGGGTTGGAGGTTTAAATTTAGTTTATCAAATATTATTTTTAAACTTCAGATTCTTAGTATTATTAATAAATTCGATTAAAATCGTATTTTTACTGGAAATTGAATTTAGCTTAGTTAAAAGGAGCGGCTTGCCTTGTTCCACGACATGCGCCATCACGACTCCGAAATTGGGTCATGACATACACACCGAGAAAAACTTTCAAAAAGATCTACCAGTCATAGCACCTTTGTCTAATTTACGGCTGCCAATGGTAGGATTATATATTTAACTTAATTTAAGAAAATCTTAATATAGCCATATAAAATTTTTATTATCTTAGCGTGTGCCATGCCACCCCATTATAAAGGGGTGGATCCGCCCCAGTTCAAAATCACTGGTAAAACTCATTTTCGAAATTTTTCAAAAAACTTGCAAAATTTCATGGACAATTAAAAAATTGCATTGCATTTTAAAAAGGAATGATAGAACTCCAAAAATGCGGGCCTTAGTTTTCAATTTTTATGGACAAACAGGGCTTAATTTCCATCTTTCCACGAAAATCTCCAAAAATTAATGCAAAACAGTGAATGATAGAACTCCAAAAAAAAAAGAAAGAAGAAAAGAAAAAAAAAAAACAAGAAAGAAGATAGTACCAAAGTGAAACTGCAAAACTGTTAGTTTTCCTTGGTAGATGATTAATTAAAAATATATGCAGTTAATTAATCAATTGATTGATCAACTAGGCTTTAAGCTAAGCCAGATTGGATTTGGTATATATGTTTCTATATCCATTTTGTTCTATTCGAAAAATAACAAATTTACTTATATTGTCCAGAGAATATGGATTTGTTTTATCTCCTACAGCAAAGGTTGATACCTTATGCTCCCTTTTGATTTTTATAGCAAAATATCTATTTATGATTTGTGTTCCTTAAGCCATAAAATACGCTTTATATTATTTTTCTCTCTCTTCTTTCACATTTTTCTCCACCCTCTCTCTCAACGCCAGTTTTCTCCATGAATACAAACTCATGGATTCTCTCTCAACAGTTCCTCCGTCGATCTTTCTTCCTCCTGGAAAGCTTCTCCGCCACCATCACCATCAACGGCGAATCTCCGATCTTTCTTCTCACGCCAAGCCAAAGGGTTGCCATTGCCGTTGCCACATATAACCAAACAAATACTGTATGCATCTCCGGTAGATTTCAAACAATTTTTGCAGCACAAGAGCGTTTAATTTGACGATTTTGAGGACACTGATTTTCGGGAAAACGCTGCAAAGCTGCAATTTGGTTGTTGTGTGGTGGTTTTGAATAAAGGTTAGATGTCATCTGGTATCTTCATTTTAGTAGATGCGATTGGTTTGTCAGAACCTCAAGTGGATGCATCAACTGTCGCTATAGGATGCTGGAGAGGCCGAAATAGTATCACAGTAAGGGAAACAATGATGTTTCGAGTCAGAATCACAGCCCTCTCGACGAGACGACATTAGGGTTGTTCTTGAACAAAGACGACGGAGTTTGAGGCTGAGCAACTTGAAGATTCTGTTACCTTTTTTAAAGTGTATTTCAATATATCTCGCTGTATTTTCATGTATTTTATTGTATTCATTATCTTCTTTTTTTTCATTGTATTTCAGTGTTTCTCGCTATATTTCATGTATTTCATTGTATTCACTCTCTCGATATATTCCATGAATGTATTCATATATATCTTTTAATTAATATAATTTATGTATTCATATGTATATATGTATTCAAATGTATCTGTAGTATGTACTCATATGTTTTTGCACTATAGATGACCTGCTATACTTCATGTACTCATTGTATTTTATGTATTTAACTATACTCAATGTATTTGGGGTATTTTTCGGTTGAGAATCTTTTTTATAACTGGAAATACAAATTTTGTATGTTATAATTGGGTTTGTTGAGTTATATTAGGAGTCTATTATTGTCACGACCCATTTCCAGAGTCGTGATGACGCCTGTCGTGGAACCAGGCAAGCCACCCATTTTATCTAACTAAATACAATTTTCAATATAATACCCTTTTTAACAAGTCTGAAATCAATAATAATAATACTAAATCCAATATTTTCGGGAAACCAGTTTAATAAATTTAAAAGACCAAATCCTACAAACCCCGAATCCAGTGTCACACAGTCATGAGATGCTAATAATAAATAAAATCAAAAGAAATGACTAACATAGTCTGAAAATAAATACGTCAGGTAGAGGAAAGAGAAGACGAGATCACGGTTGCAGCTGGTACCTCGTCAACTCTGATGAAACTGATGTGCTCCTTGACCCGAGCTGAACTTCTTTGTACCTGGATCTGCACACAAGGTGCAGGGGGTAACGTGAGTACACCAACTCAGTAGTAACGAAACCAAACTACGGGATGAGAGGTAGTGGCGGACTAAACCTCCGAAAATTCAAACAACAATATATAAATTGGACATGACAGTAGTATATCAGGAAATAAATACGATGTATCAAGATATGTCTGTAACCCTGCATACTAGCATGAATGCATATAGAATCATGAATGATGCGTACTCATTAATCAAGCTCTCATAAGGTGATCCACTCAGTATTAGAATACGGCCTTCAGGCCCAGGGAAGTCCATCCCGAATATTACATAAACACAAGTGACACAGTCACTAAGTACTGCGGAAAAAGGCTGATCCAGCCCCCCACGGAGAAATCTATTTCCGGAACATAATAACCACAGAGAAATCCATCTCCGGAACATAACAACCACGAAGAAATCCATCTCCGAAATATCTGTGCGCTCACTGGGGGTGTATAGACTCCGGAGGGGCTCCCTCCAGCCCAAGCGCTATATCAAGCCAACGAAGGCATGATTTCAGGATCGCTGCGGTGTGCAGTCCGACCTCATAACTATCTCAACACCAGGCTTCAAGCCTCACTCAGTCAGTGCCTTCCAGTCTCACTTAGAATGCTCTAACATATGCAATGCATCCCAAACCAATGATAATATAAAATAAACTAGCAACTTACGATATTGAGGCATGAAACATATACTATAATAGGACTGAGTACATGAAAGAAATAATCATAGATAGAGACATCAATAAACGACCATTCCGGTCTAAACCCATCGACGTGAAGCCTTAACATTTATACTTAGCATGTTTTCTATTTTGTTCAAAGTAATTACTACCTTCACAGTACAATATCAATCTGGGATAACCAGTAGACAGTGCCATGGGATAATCCAGGCTACAATTATTCAGTAAATGCCCGCATGCTCGTCACTTGGCAAGTGCGTCACCTTAATTAACAGTAAATATCAAATAGTTTGGGGTTTCGAACCATCAGTTCCAAGTTTGGAAGTGTTACTTACCTCAAAACCGGCTAATACACTACTCCACAATGCCCTTGCCTCTAAATTCGGCCTCTGAGTGCTCCATACCTACCAAGTTCAGATTTTTATCATCAATATATGCTTAGGGAATAATTTCCAATTGAAAATATTGAAATTCACCCAAAAATCCGAAACCGGTCAAAACCCGACCCCCGGGACCGCGTCCCTAAACTCAGAAATTTTTACAGAAAAGTGTTCATCATCCTCCCACGATTCCGTTCATATAAAGAACACAAAAATTGGAGTCCGTTTGACCCCTCAAATCGACCTCTAAAGGCCTCTTGTTCTCAAGCCCCAAAATCCCAATTTTCTAGTGTTTTCCACGAATTTACACTGGTTTTATATTCTATAATCATCCATGATCGAGTTTTAATAATCAAAATACTTACCTCTATGAAGAACAAGGATTTTCCTCTTCAAAATTCGTCCTTAAAGCTTTCCCGTACAAGAATGGTGTAAAATAAGGGTTAAGTCGCGGAAGGGTTTAGTTAATTATGCCCAGTGATTTCTTCACTGCGATCGCGGACTCCCTGTCGCGATCGCATAGCACCACTCTCCATCCCCACGCGATCGCAGCTCTCCCCACGCGATCGCGAAGACCTATCGACCTCTCCCCCACGCGCCTGTCTTATCCCTATGCGATCGCAACACTCCTCACGCGATCGCACTGTTCAACCTGCTCAACCTTTGCGATCGCGAACTCACCTATGCGATCGCAGAGAGCAAAATTTTGCCCCTCTCAACTTGCACTACGCGATCGCGAATGTAACCCTGCGATCGCGTACAAGGACACCAGCAACAGAACACTAGATTTTTCAGCAGATTCCTAAGGCCAAAAATGCCGGTTAACCACCCGATATCAATCCCGAGCCCATCGAGATCCCAACCAAAGTTACCAACACATCCCATAACATCATTCAAACTTAGTTGCACTCTCAAAACACCAAAACTAACATCAAACACAAATTTACATTGGATTCAAGCCTAGGAACTTTGAAATTTCTAAAATCCACCGATGATGCCGAAACCATCCAGAACAACTCCGATTGACCTGAAATATTGCAGACACATCCAAAATGGCATTACGAACCTGTCCAAACTGTCGGAATTCCATTCTGACCCCGATAGCCTATTTTTGACTGCCGACCAGAAATCACCAAAAACTAACTTTCGCCAATTCAAGCCTAATTCTACACCGGACATCACAAAAATATTTCGAACACACTCGTAAGTCCCAAATTACCTCACGAAGCTATCCGAGTCATAAAATCTGCATTCCGAGGTCGTTTACCAATAAGTCAACTCTCAGTTGACTTTTCCCATTATAAGGCTATCTTTAAAGACTAAGTTACTGAATTCTCATTTAACCATTCCGATTTCAAGCCTATCAACTCTAACACATCAAATAGAATAACCAATTTATAACAAGTCAATAAAAGTAATCTAAATGCAGGATTTTACGTAACGGTAGACGGTTGTTACAATTATGTTAGTTGATTCACTTTCCATTTAAAAGCAGCTGAATAGACCAGAAATTGTGCTATTTACTTTACTGTATTCACAAATACATATCGTGAATACAGTCGAATACAATAATTTGTCTAGCTGTAATCCCCTGTTTCACGCCGTGAATACAATCGAATACAATTATTTGTCTAGCTGTAATCACTTGTTTCACGCCTAGAAATGCTACTGTATTCATGAATACAGTAACTCAATACATCGAATACCCTCTAAAAAATCTGAAAACATAATTATAAGGAGTAATATATTAAGTGGTAATTACAACTAGTTAATAACCACTAAACAATAGTGGTTTGTCAAAAATTTCTCTATCAAAATTGACACCATAACTAAAGGTCTTAATTGTTTCGTGTTGTCTTTGAATAGGAAGTTTCTGCAGTCGTGGATTCCGTATTTAAATTTAATAGGCTCAATCTTACACTAAACTCATTGTGCTGTTAAAATTTTGGGTTCATATCTTGCACTAAACTCATTATACTGTTAAAAGTTTGAATTCATTTCTAACATTTTGTTTTAAATCTTTCTTTATCCTTGTTGCTTTAAACAATTTTATTCCACTTGGCGTCAAACTCAATTCTTATATGCAAATATAAGGTTAAAAAAAAAAAAAAACCAAGCTTGATTAGATTGATGAATGTTCAAGTGTCGTCAGCAAGAATGTGCTTGAATTTCACTCAGTTCAAAAATACTAAGCTATTGATACAAATACTATAGCTTGTTACTACCCTTGGCCAGCTTTCTTGTTAATTTATACAAAAACTTGTATATTACTACTTCCAAAAGGAAGAAGTCATCAACTTTAATGAGTTGATTTAGATGAAAAACACAGCTATTCCTCTTTATTATTCCTTTTTGACACTACTATTTTGAGTTTATCTGAAAAATTGAGAGTTATCAAATGGGAAATTTGGATCTAACTCCACATGTTCAAGTGGAAACTCCAAGCCTACAATTGGAGAGCTTGTTGATGAAGTGTTGGCAGAGAATAAATCAGGAAGATCTGATTCTGACTGGTGTAAGGTGTGAATTCGTCGCGAACCATTCATTTGGCAGCTTGGTAATGAGAAGTAGCTTGATTCTGGTGTTGTGGGAGAGATAAATGACGGCGAATAACCTCCTATCAAATGCAGATTTTCGTCAACGAAACCAGAGAATGTAGGTGAAAATGGGAAAGAACATGTTGTCGACTTTTTGTCCAAGTCATTAGTATTCACTCTTAAATTTGTTTGTAAGTTGGCGAGCATCTGGTTCGATTGTACTATTTTTGGATTGTTGGTTTGTTTCTTGAATTCATGTTTGTCTGGTGATGTTGGTTGTGCTGCAGAGTTACAAGTATGTGAACCTTTGTATGTGATTTCAAATAGTGCAGGATCATCATCAGATCTCTGCACTTGTTTTGTTGCCCAACAATTTTGCATTAGTCGATATGTGCATCTGTAGTAACTCCTGCAAATATAAAAAAAACTTGGCATTAGTACAAAGGAAAACTATTTCTCTTAAATTCTGAACTATTAATGCGGCAAGCCACACACATAGCCGTTCCAGAGATTAGCCGGTACTTATTTTGTCCTGAAACTTTAAACTAAAAATCTTAACTTCATGACAATTTCTGACATTTTTGTCCTAAAAAACTGAAATTCAGGATGCACTGACTAATTCTTAAATAGCAGCCCTTTAGAGTGACTACTTGGTGTCATTTTTACACTATTAATAGTCTGGAACCGTCAAAATAGGTTTGGCTCATCAGAATAGACAACTCAACTCGTTACTTGAGTAGAGTTGAACTCATATAAATATGAGACTAATAGGACCGACCCATGTCAGCTCGCCGACCCTTTAGGCTGGGCTGAGTCGAGTTGGCATTTTAAATGCCCTTTAAATAAAGGACCGGCCCGAGATCGAATCCGATAGCCCAAGATCGAATCCCATAAACCCGCGTGGGCTGGCATTTTAAATGCCCTTTAAATGGGTTTGGCCCATCAGGCTAGACAACTCAACTCGTTATTTGAGTAGAGTTGAACTCATATAAATATATGAGACAAATACCGATCCATGTCAGCTCGCCGACCCTTTAGGCTGCGCTGAGCTGAGCTGAGCTGCGCTGGCATTTTAAATGTCCTTTAAATAAAGGGCCGGCCCGAGATTGAATCCCATACCCCGCGTGGGCTGGTTGAGTTGGACGAGTCCGCTTTGACAGCTCAACGAGAGAGAATTACTAAAAGGGTACAAGAAAATTTTGACATTTTGAGTTAAATTTTTCATTTTTTAATCTATAATGTTAAAAAGGTTGGTACCCTTTTTAGTAATTTTTTTTGAGTTCTATAACTTTGGACAAAGAAACTGACTTATCACCTGGGATATTTAGCACCAAGAATGTCTTTTTGTCCATACTTTCTCCAACTATATCCATCATCAGTTGGCCCTTCAAATCCATTCTCTGCACTAACTCTGACTTGTTCTGTCCATGTTGGCAACTGTTTTCTGCAATAACCATAAAGAATCAAGTCAATTTAACTTTAAAAAAATGAACTAATCATCACATTTTGTAACTAAATTTTGAAGACAAAATATAAGCCTATGTTGCTAGTACTCTCCAAAGAGGTTGCCGGATGTTTGTCGGATCTATCAAAAGTAATGTATTTTTGGAGGATCCGATACGGGTGCGGCAACATTTTGGAGAGTCCGCACAATATTGATATAATCCAAGTCTAACCTCTTCTTTGAAACATATCTTAGGTCCTGATCATTATCTTTGAAATTTCCATTCAAGTCATCAGTTTTAGGACTAATTTCATCAACAGAAATAGAAGGTGGAGCTACTACAATTTGTGGGGTTTGTGTTACTGAACCAGTCCATTTGAGAATTGACAGAGAATTCTCAAAAGAAGAAAGAATCATTTGCATATGCAAATGCAATTCTTGAATTTTATCAGAAGAAGTTGCAGAGCTGAAATAAGCTCTTAGTTGCTTAGCATGTTCCATCCCTTGTGTTAATTCATTGATTAATGAATTGTATTCCCAATTGAAACCACAATCCATTTTCTTGTTTTCTTCAAATAATGCAGCTAGATATATTTCAGGTGATTATAGTTACATAAATAAATGAAGTGAATATAGAAGTTTCTGAAAATATTTGTGAAGTTTGGTGCATGAAATTTTGGAAAAAAGATGATGAAAGTAGAGAGTAGAAGCAGCTTATATTTAAAAGGGAAGGTGAGAAGAAAAAGGCAATGTGGAAAAATATACTCAAAAAGGGAATGGTGAAGTGGAAGATAGTTTGAAAGTTGACTGTGGAAAACGAGTTTTTCTTAGTAGACCAGTCTTTGGTCATAATCTTTTTTCTAGTGAAAAAGGTCAAAATGCTGACCAATTCAAACTTCCAATAACACCCCCCACCCCCAAAAAAAAAAGAAAAAAAAAACCAGTAACAACAAATAAATCACTTTCTCCAATTTTTCATTCTTTTTTCTTTCTTTCGTAATCTCCACGTCCACATAAAATAGATGAGTTATGCCACTAGATTCCACTGTTTCTGTAAAGGGAGGTCGTATCTTCAACTTCTAAGTAGGAAAATGGTGTCATATATAGATGCGGATTCAGAATTTTAAGAATATAGGTACATCATTGATATTTCAGACAAATTAAAATAAAAGGATGCGTTTTGCTTTAAAAAAAACAAGAAAAGAAAGGCTTAAGGCTAACAAATTAAAGCGGTAATTTTGAAAGGATTCGACCCGATGACCTTAAGTTAGCAAAGAAATAAGGGGCCAACACCAATAAACCATTTTGCCTCTTTTGGTGATGAGTACTATCAAGTAACATTAAGTCATTTTTCCCAAATTATGTACATAATATATTTGATATTGTCGGAGGACTACGGGTTCACGTGAACCACTATTTACATCGTGGATCCGCCCTGGACTGTCATGTTAGTATTTTATGAGACAGTTCATTAATTATAAGATGAATTACTATTAAGAGTAAAATGTATGAGGAGATATGAGATGACTGAATTGGTTGGGTAAGTGGTTTCCCATATGGGAGACATGTGATCGATTCCCCTCATCAGCAGCCTCAGTTAGAGCTCGCCGCGCCGGGCTTGCCTAGTACAATTTATGTTACCTCCCATATATAGTGTTACTCGGCTTGTAATCGATATATGAGAGTTTATTACTCAAATGGTCACACAACTATCCGAAATTATCTACTAAAGTCATCTTTCTTTCGTCGTAACACCAAAGTCACTTAAATATATCTATAACACTCAAAAAGTGACTCAACCAAATTCTTAAACTTTTGATCGTCAAATACCTATTTTACCCTCTAAATTATCAACTTTTATCTTATTTTATTTTTTTAAGTTCTTAAAATTTCTTTGTAATTTATATTATGGACTTACCTTAGAATAAATAAACTTTATTTATAAAGTAAAAAAATAAAAATAATATTTAACCATATATAATGTTGAAATAATATAATATTAAACGTAGTAGAAAGTTAATCAGAACGATTTGTTCGTAATAATAATTTTGATACTAATAAATAATACCCAAAAATTTATTTAAACAATTGAGAATGATAGAAAATAAAGATTAAAATATATATTTCATGCACGTACTATAAGAATAAGTATTTAGCATAAAGGTATTTTTATAATATAATTTATATGTGCTTGATAATTATGGTCAATTATATTATTATTCTGACATTATATATGCTACAAAATAATTTTATTTTTTATTTTTAAATAAATTTATTTTCTATAGATAAGTCAATAATGTTGTAAAAAGAGAAAAATCTTAATATTAAAAAGTTATAAAAAAGAAGAAGATAAAAGTTGATAATATAGAGGGTAAAATAGGTATTTGACATTCAAAAGTTTGAGAAATCTGGTTGAGTGACCTTCTGAGTGCTATGGGCATAGTTAAGTAACTTTTCTGTTACAAACGAAAGAAAGATGACTTTATAAAATAATTTCGAATAGTTGAGTATCAGATATATGAACTAGGAAGCATAGCGAGTAACAATGGTGACATATAGCCCGACAAAACCGGGCAACTTAATACACAAAGCATATTGCATTTATGCAGATCGGGAGAAGGGCCACATCCTAGGGGTTTGATATAGCTCGAGAAAGCCCCAAAAAGAAAACAAACTCATAGGATAAACCCTAAGAATTTAACTTGAATGAATATGTTGCCCCTTGAAATCATCATTCTTGAGATATATATAAGGTCTTCATAAAATGTTGTGGGATGGCCTTTTAAATATCTCCATAGATGTAAAAATTTCCGCTATCACATTATCATGCTTATAGTTATAGCAAGATAGATATGTGCACAAATTACACTTATCATATGGTACTTTAGGACCAATAATTGTATATGCTTCAAGCGATTTAAATCCTTCAAGGATCGTCATATAAGTTAAGTCATATAAGTCATATAACAGACTTTAATTAGATGCATATCAAATTTTCATGTCATGCTGGACAAATAAGATATCTAAAACTGATTGCACATACCATTAGCTTTATAATTTCAAGTGTTTGAACTGAAGGTCCAAAACTATATGTCTTTCGTATGAAACAAATTCTATTCGAATAGTGTCTCTTTCATTTGGCCAATATTTTTGTGTCTATATTCGACAGACTTAAGATCTCCATCTATACTTAGCACTATCATAGATGTCATCGACGAACGTTTTTGTCACGACCCGAATTTCCCTCCGTTGGGTATCGTGATGGCATTTAGTCTTAAGGACTATGTAAGCCTAATATTCATGGAATAGCAACAATAATAAATGAAAATCTAATATTTTTCTGAAATGAAGAATTCTTTATACAATGCATATTCCCAAAACCCGGTAGCACAAGTCATAAGCTCTATAAAGTTTACTACATCTTCTAAATACAACTGTTTGGAAGTAAGGAAAAACAGTGTAAATACAGAATAGGAAAGTGACTCTGAAGCATGCGAACGCGACGTCAGGTTTACCTTGAGTTTCCTCAGCAAGAATCCGCACAGCTACTCACAATCAATACCTAGATCTGCACAAAAATGTGCAGAAGTGTAAAATGAGCACACCACAGCGGTGCCCATTAAGTATCAAGACTAACCTCAGTGAAGTAGTAACGAGGACTAGTCAAGGCACCCACTGGTCTAATAAATTAACAGGAATAAATATAGGAATGACAGGGCACGACACCTATCTAATGACTACACAATATATTTAACAACATCACAACTACAATGCGGAAGGAAATACATCAATTAACGACGGAATATCATAATAATACACAGAAGGATGGACGGGAACACAACTCAAGTCCGGAATCAAAATAAAATAAGGACAAGTAGTAACTCAACACTGCATTAGTCTCCCCACCAGGCCTTAGCCACAAATACCATTAAAATGGTCAAAATCTTCGAGTGTAAACTTTCACCCGCAAGCTTCTATATTAAAAGCTTTAAGGTAATATCCTTTTTAAAGGGAAATTCTTTTGAAATATAATTTTTCCTAAGAGATGTCTCTCAGACATAGTTTTCTTCAAGATAAAAGATTTTCAAATATATTTTTCCCAAGAAAGTGTCCTTTAAACATAGTTTTCTTCAATATAAAAATTTTCCAAATATTCTTTTCCAAAGGGATATCCTTCAACATAGTTTTATTTAATATAAACATTTTTCAAATATTCTCTCCCAAAGGGGTATCCTTCAACATAGTTTTATTTAACATAGTTGTTTTTCAAATTGGACATTCCAAATAATTGTCTTTCAAACATAATTCCCTTGATAAAATCTATCGGGATACCTTCCCGTAGTTCCGAATTCATCACACAATACAGAGGATCTCCCGGAATACGTCCGTAGTCCCAAAATAATATGCAGTGCTGGGGGATCTCCCGGAATACGTCCGTAGTCCCAAAGTAAATATGCAGTGCCGAGGGATCTCCCGGAATACGTCCGTAGTCCCAAAGTAAATATGCAGTGCCGAGGGATCTCCCGGAATACGTCCGTAGTCCCAAAGTAAATATGCAGTACATGGGGGATCTCCCAGAATACGTCAGTAGTCCCAAATTTAAATATGCAGTACAGAGGGATCTCCCAGAATACGTCTGTAGTCCCCAATTTAAATATGCAGTACAGAGGGGATGTCCCAGAATACGTCCGTAGTCCCCAATTTAAATATGCAGTACAGGGGGATATCCCAGAATACGTCCGTAGTCCCCAATTTAAATATGAAGTGCAACAACCAAAAACAATAATTATAGCACGACAGAAAACTCGTACATCACCACATCAAATATAAAGCAATCATGACAGTGACACAAGGTATGGCGAATAAATCAATACGAGAACTTCAATTCACAAAGAAGCAGTAGAATATCGTTTACAAGGAATAATCACGGTAAAGAATACTAAGTGTAAAGAGAACAACTTGACCGGGGAAAAACAAGACAAGCAACAAATCCACAAATTTAAGTCAACAATGAGAAGACAACACAAGTCAAATAATTCCAAGTAAGGACAAGTCAACTAAGATATAAATTATCTAAACCCCTTATGAGGTTGAACAATGATGAGGGATATTCAACAATTCAATCAATTATAGGTAGTTTATGAAAATATAGAATGATGATAGACAGGTAAAACCTTTGGTTAAGTCAAATCAGAGTCAAGTAGGTAGTAAGGGTGGATCCTAAAGAAATTAGCTCTAATCAAAGCATGTAGAGGGGAAACTAGCAAATAAGAACTCAAGCGTATCAAGAACAACTTCATACAAGGTGAATATAAGGACCTAAGAACCCTAAAAGGTCAACCTTCTACAAATAAGTCCGAGTACACACTCGTCACCTCGCGTACACGGACTACAATCACATATAAGACTTAGATCCTAAGGGGTAATTCTCCCACACAAGGTTAGACAAAATACTTACCTCAAGGACGACAACTCGGTACTCTAAAATGGACTTCTCGGCGAAAAGGCCTCCGGACGACTTAAAACCAACTAAAAAAACTTCAAAACACGCATAAAACTTATAAGGAACTATTCCGGATAATAAAGGTTCAATCTTTTACAAATTCTAAAAATCGGTCCAAAAGCCAACCCTCGGGCCCGCACCTCGGAACCCGACAGATTTTACAAAACTCGAATACCCATTCCAGTATGAGTTCAACCATATAAAAATTACTAATTTCCGATACCATTTCGTCCCTCAAAATCATGGTTTTTCATTTTAGAAATTTTCTTCAAAAACCAACATTTTCCCCAACCAAAAACACAATTTAAATGATAAAAACAAAGACTAAATCATGGAATATGATAAATTCTATGTGAAGAACACTTACCCAATCGATTTGTGTGAAAATCCCTCAAAGAATCACTCAAAACCGAGCTCCACAAGTCAAGATAAGAATACAATGGTCTAACCCTCGATTTTGGAAAAATAGCTTCTGCCAAAAAAATGAGCTACACGATCGCGGAAGGGCGTGTGCGATCGCGTATAAGGGGGTAGGCAGTGTTATGAGATCGCGTGAGGAGACACGTGAACGCGTTGAACAAAAGGCAGTACCTTACGCGAACACGTGGTACTTGATGCGAACGCGGAGAAGAAATAACCAACAACCCCCAGCCCCTAATTTCTACTATGCGAACACGAAGAATAAAAATGCAAGGCTTCGCGAACGCGAAGTGCTAAACGCGAATGCGAAGTGCTAAACACGAACGCGAAGAAGGGTTTCGAGGTAGTCGGCAACAACACATCGCGAACGCGAAAGGCTGTTCACAATCGCGAAGGAGAACACCAGAAGCAGAAAAATAGCAGTTCAAAAATAGGAGGAATTGACCCGTAGCCCTCCCAGAACACACCCGAGGCCCCTCGGACCCCGTATAAACACACAAACAAGTCATAAAACCTAGCACAAACTCGATCGAGGTCTCAAATCACATCAAGACACGATGAAACTACGAATCACACCAATAATCGAACTTAGGAACTTTCAAATCTTCAAACTTCTAAACTCGTGCCGAAACCTATCAATTCAACCCGGAATGACGCCACTGCAGACAAGTCCCAATTCACATAACAGAGCTGATCCAACTCTCAGAATCTTATTCCGACCCCGATATCCCAAAAAGTCAACTATGGTCAAACTACTCCATTTTCCAAACTTCAAATTTTCCAACTTTCACCGAATTGCCTCAAATTACTCCACGGACCTCCAGGTCCAAATCCGGACGCACGCCTAAGCTAAAAATCACCAAACGAAGCTGTTGACATTATCCAAAACTTATTTCGGAGCCGTTTACATAAAAAGTCAAAATTCCGATCAAATTCCACTGCTTAAGCTTCCGAAACTAAAATCCTTCTTCCAATTCGACTCCGAATCATCCGGTAATTGAATCCAACCATGCACACAGGTTGATATACATAATGTGAATCTGTTCAAGGCCTTGTGCCACCGAACAAAGCTTAAATTCTCAAAACGACCGGTCGGGTCATTACATTCTCCCCCTCTTAAACAAACGTTCGTCCTCGAACGTGCTAAGATTCGCCTCGAACTCAGCCAGTCACTGAATGCACACTTCCAAAATACACCCGCGGGTGATTCCACGTCACCCCAATCTTCATAAGCCTGACGACACCATAACAATTGTGATCTAGCCTTTCTACCAACACCAATAAGCCTGAGACCCCAAATTCTCACCTTCTCCTCATTTCCAAAAAACCCGATTCTAAATCCATATCCGGTATCAGTCTGTACCAGCTACATCAACTCATTCCTACACCCACAAGGTACGACCACACAACATAACACACCACACATAGGCCCTTAATAACACTCCTGATCATAATAGCTGCCCGAAATCAATCCAGCACCGGCAATTAGCCTCATATCCGATATAACTCTGTTCCAAACCTCTATCACGCTGATAATAATGTAAGAAACAAGAGGACCTCATAATTTGATACCCGAATCACCAATCCACAACTAATACCACCGGGCACACACCCCACAAGCTAAACTCAAGGAGCACATAACGAAAATCTGAATATGAAAAGAGTAACACATAAGGAAACTATCAAACAAGCCCGACATGCACAACTCTCTATCAATGCTAACCTACAAAACAATATAACAAGGAAAGAATTAAAGCACGTGAATAAATCACAAGGATCCCATCCTGTAATAACTTCTATCACAGTACATAGCCCGGTTCGAACATTTCAAATCACATGAAATCACGAAGGTCTCGCCCTAAACTCTAAATCACGAATAGGATATATATCCCACCAACTGGAATTTTTCACTAGATCACTTCCTTTAATAAAATTACAACACGTGTTGGCTCCCACATCGATGGAGCATAAAAAGAAATCACAGCTCGTAACGACTATACTCAGGAATCACATCAAGCCTACTGTACTGGACAACATGAATTTACTATTAGTCTAAAATTCTCAATAATGAATAGAAACAACGATAGACACGGGCTACCACTCATAGAATTTCCTAACAGGGGCAAATACGAAAATAGAGTGCAAAGCATGAAACCCACTCATAAACGAAGCAACAAATGAGGGAACTCATCCCGACCAGCAGAGCTATAATGAAATACAAATGGTGCCCCTCTGTAACAAATCAAAACATACCTATACGATAACATCTGGCATAACGACCTCCAGCCTACTATACGAAACACATCACCCTCCCCCTCTTGGGTGCCCTCTACCTACCTGAATGCCCTGTTGTAACACATCTGCCTGGAGCCTGGGACAATCTCTCACCCTGTGACTGGTATCTCCACACTCAGAACAACCTCTCTGCTGGCGTGGCTGTGTAAACTATGCAATACGAGTACTCTGAGACCCACGAGTACCTGAAACCCCATGCGAAGCCGGTAATGCAAACTGAACTGACTGAACCACAAAACCTCTACCGTGACGCACCCTGCCTCCAAAATAAGTACCAGCGGATCTCTACGGTCTACGAGGCCTCCTCGCCTCCCTGGACTCTCTTTCCTGATATCGTCTGCCCTCTCGCTCCCAATCCTACATGCCCTCTAACCGGCGAACGATCCTTACCACTTGCTGAAACGAAACATATGACTCCAACTCTCGAGCCATGTTGTATCGAATATCATGCCTGAGCCCTTGAATGAATCTACAGACTCGTCCTCTAATTGTAGCGACTAAGAAAGGTGCATGCCTAGCCATATCACTGAATCTGATGGAATACTCTAATACTGACATAGTGCCCTGGCGCAACTGCTCAAACTCCGCGCGCCATGCATCCCGAAGGGGCTGAGGTCCAAACTCTCTCAAGAACATTTCTGAAAACTGATCCCATGTAAGTGAAGCTGACTCGGCCGGGCTACACAACTCATACGCCCGCCACCACTGATAAGCCATTCCCTGAAGCTGAATCGTAGTAAAAGCAACCCCACTCGTCTCAACAATATCCAAAGTGCAGAGGATGCTATGGCACTCCTTTAGAAAAACCCTGTGCACTATCTGAATCCAATCCGCTGAATGTAGGAGGGTTATGTCTCTTGAACCTTGCAAATCTAAGCTGCTCTCCCTCAGATGCTGCTGCTCTGACCATGAGCTGAACTGGAACCACAGACTGTGTCACCATGATACCTGGAACCTGACCAACGTGAACTCGCTGCTCTGGAGTCTGGGCGATGGGAGTCTGGGCTCCTACCCCGGTCGGTGAAGTAACTGGAGCACCTGGAATCAATCCTGCCTGAGCCAATGTACCAAACATGCTCAGGGACTGTGCTAAAGTCTCTTGAAGTTCGGGGGTAACAACAGGCGCCTCCGGTGCCTACCCCCCAACTGGAACTGCTGGCAGCTCCTCAACGGCTGCTCTGGTAGGTGTCCTAACTGCGGCACGTGATCCTCGTCGACCTCTACCTTTGCCCCTATTGACATCTTCCCGGGGTAATGTCACCAGGAATCACAGCTCATGTCCTCACCATAAGTGAGAGAATGGAATGATAATTTCAAACTTCGAGATCAATGAATTCGCACGATAGGAATGAAGGAAGTGAAGTTATCCTAATAGTTCTGTAGCCTCTCGAAGATAAGTACAGACGTCTCTGTACCAATCCTCAAGACTCTACTAAACTCGCTTATGACTCGTAGCACCTATGAACCTACGACTCTGGTACTAACTTGTCACAACCCGAATTTTCCTCCGTTGTCGATCGTGATAGCACCTAGTCTTAAGGACTAGGTAAGCCTAATATTCATGGAATAACAACAATAATAAATGAAAATCTAATATTCTTCTGAAATGAAGAATTCTTTATACAATGCATATTCCCAAAACCAGGTAGTACAAGTCATAAGCTCTATAAAGTTTACTACATCTTCTAAATACAAATGTTTGGAAGTAAGTAAAAACGGTGTAAATACAGTATAGGAAAGTGACTCCGAAGCCTGCGAACGCGATGGCAGGTTTACCTTGAGTCTCCTCAGCAAGAATCCACACAGCTACTCACGATCAATACCTGGATTTGCACAAAAATGTGCAGAAGTGTAGAATGAGCACACCACAACGGTGCCCAGTAAGTATCAAGACTAACCTCAGTGAAGTAGTGACGAGGAATAGTCAAGATACCCACTGGTCTAATAAAATAACAGGCATAATATAGGAATGACAGGGCACGACACCTATCTAATGACTACACAATATAGTTAACAACATGACAACTACAATGCGGAAGGAAATACATCAATTAACGACGGAATATCATAATAATATACAGAAGGATGGACGGAAACACAACCCAAGTCCGGAATCACAACACAATAAGGACAAGTAGTAACTCAACACTGTATTAGCCTCCCCACCAGGCCTTAGCCACAAATACCATTAAAATGGTCAAAATCTTCGAGTGTAAACTTTCACCCGCAAGTTTCTATATTAAAAGCTTTAAGGTGACATCATTTTTAAAGGGAATTATTTTGAAATATATTTTTCCCAAGAGATGTCTCTCAGAAATAGTTTTCTTCAAGATAAAAGCTTTTCAAATATATTTTTCCAAAGAAAGTGTCTTTTAAACATAGTTTTCTTCAATATAAATATTTTTCAAATATTCATTTCCAAAGCGATATCCTTCAACATAATTTTATTTAACATAAATATTTTTCAAATATTCTCTTCCAAAGGGATATCCTTCAACATAGTTTTATTTGACATAGTTGTTTTTCAAATTGGACTTTCCAAATAATTGTCTTTCAAACATAATTCCCTTGATAAAATCTACAGGGATCCCGTCCCGTAGTTCCGAATTCATTACACAATACAGAGGATCTCCCGGAATACATCCGTAGTCCAAAAATAATATGCAGTGCTGGGGGATCTCCCGGAATACGTCCGTAGTCCCAAAGTAAATATGCAGTGCTGGGGGATCTATCGGAATACGTGTGTAGTTCCAAAGTAAATATGCAGTACATGGGGGATCTCCCAGAATACGTCTGTAGTCCCCGATTTAAATATGCAATACATGTGGATCTCCCATAATATGTCCGTAGTCCCCAATTTAAATATGCAGTACATGGGGGATCTCCCAGAATACGTCTGTAGTCCCCAATTTAAATATGCAGTACAGGAGGGATCTCCTAGAATACGTCTGTAGTCCCCAATTTAAATATGCAGTGCAACAAGCAAAGACAAAAATTATAGCACGGCAAAAAACTCGTACATCATCACATCAAATATAAAGCAATCATGACAGTGACACAAGGTATGGCGAATAAATCAATACGAGAACTTCAATTCATAAAGAAGCAGTAGAACATCGTTCACAAGGAATAATCACGGTAAAGAATACTAAGTGTAAAAAGAACAACTTGACTAGGGAAAAAAAAAGACAAGCAACAAATCCACAAATTCAAGTCAACAATGAGAAGACAACACAAGTCAAATAATTCCAAGTAAGGACAAGTCGACTAATATGTAAGTTATCTAAACCCCGTATGAGGTTGAGCAATGATGAGAGATATTCAACAATTCAATTAATTAAATGTAGTTTATGAAAATATAGCATGATGATAGAGAGGTAAAACCTTTGGTTAAGTCAAATCAGAGTCAAATAGGTAGTAAGGGTGGATCCTAAAGAAATTAGCTCTAATCAAAGCATGTAGAGTGAACACTAGAATAAGAACCCAAGCGTATCAAGAACAAATTCATACAAGGTGAATATAAGGACCTAAGAACCCTAAAAGGTCAACCTTCTACAAATAAGTCCGAGCACACACTCGTCACCTCGCGTACACGGACTACAATCACATAGAAGACTTATATCCTAAGGGGTAATTTCCCCACACAAGGTTAGGCAAGATACTTACCTCAAGGACGACAACTCGGTACTCTAAAATGGACTTCTCGGCGAAAAGACCTCAGGACGGCTCAAAACCAACTAGAACAACTTCAAAACACATACAAAACTTATAAGGAACTATTCCGTATAATAAAGCTTCAATCTTTTACAAATTCTAACAATCGGTCCAAAAGTCGACCCCATGGCCCGAACCTCAGAACCCGGCAGATTTTACAAAACTCGAATACCCATTCCAATATGAGTTTAACCATACAAAAATTACTAATTTTCGATACCATTTTGTCCCACAAAATCATGATTTTTCATTTTAGAATTTTTTTTCAAAAACCAACATTTTCCCCAACCAAAAACATAATTTAAACGATAAAAACAAAGACTAAATCATGGAATATGTTAGATTCTAGGTGAAGAACACTTACCCAATCAATTTGTGTAAAAAAGACTCAAAGAATCGCTCAAGACCGAGCTCCAGAAGTCAAGATATGAATACACTGGTCTAACCCTCGATTTTGCAATATATTCTGTCTGCCCAGACATTTGTGCATCGCGATCGCGATCGCGAGAGAAAGGATGCGATCGCGTAGAAGGAAAAATAGCTTCTGCCAAAAAAATGTGCTACGGGATCGTAGAAGAGTGTATGCGATCGCGTATAAGGGGGTAGGCAGTTTTATGCGATCACGTGAGGAGACGCGCGAATGCATTGAACAAAAGGCAGTACCTTACGCGAACGTGTGGTACTTGACGCGAACACGGAGAAGAAATAACCAACAACCCCTAGCCCCTAATTTCTACTATGCGAACGCGGGGGAGGGGATGCGAACGCGAAGAATAAAAATGCAAGGCTTCACGAAATTGAAGTGCTAAACGCGAACGCGAAGAAGGATTTCGAGGTAGTCGGCAACAACACATCGTGAACGCGAAAGGCTATTTGCGATCGCGAAGGAGAACACCAGAAGCAGAAAAATAGCAGTTCAAAAACAGGAGAAATTGACCCGTAGCCCTCCTGGAACACACCCGAGGTCCCCGGGACCCCGTCTAAACACAGAAACAAGTCATATAGACTAACACGGACTTGATCGAGGTATCAAATCACATCAAAACACGATGAAACTACGAATCGCACCAATAATCGAACTTAGGTGCTTTCAAATCTTCAAACTTCTAAACTCGTGCCTAAACTTATCAATTCAACCCGGAATGACGCCAAATTTTACAGACAAGTCCCAATTCACATAACGGAGCTGCTCCAACTCTCGGAATCGCATTCCGACCCCGATATCCTAAAAATTTAACTGTGGTCAAACTACTCCATTTTCCAAACTTCAAATTTTCCAACTTTCGCGGAATTGCCTTAAATTACTCCATGGACCTCCAAGTCCAAATCCGGATGCACGCCTAAGCTCAAAATCTCCATACGAAGCTATTGACATTATCCAAAACTTATTCCAGAGCCGTTTACATAAAAAGTCAAAATTCCACCGCTTAATCTTCCGAAACTAAAATCCTTCTTCCAAATTGACTCCGAATCATCCGGTAACTGAATCCAACCATGCACACAGGTTGATATACACAATGTGAAGTTGTTCAAGGCCTTGTGCCATCGAACAGAGCTTAAATTCTCAAAACAAACGGTAGGGGCGTTATAATTTTATATGGGTTCCAGTTATTTTTCATAAAGACATGACATAAAGATTTCTTCATTCATATTTTCAGGTATCTGAATCTCTCCTGAGATTTTATAAAGTGTTATGTCATGTGATCTTCTAGATCACTTGCCTCCTTATTATGATCATTTGCTCATCTTCTTTATCAAGAAGTTTTATTTGAAACCGATTTGTCTATACGCTTTAAGCGTACCATAGACTTTGTCCTCCTATGACTTATTCTAATAGGAGCATTTGTAATGAGAATATAGTTACTTTCTTTGGGTCAACAAATGCATCTGGCATGCTTTACAATATGTTGCAGATGAATTATCTTTTTATGAACTTCAAGTTCATATTATCTTATTCGATGATCTAAATGTACAAATGATAATTCATTCCACGTAACTTTTTCTCAATTGTTTATCATATCTCCCCCTCATGTTAGAAAAATTAACTTGTTTCCTCAACTTTGAGAATTCATCTTTGTGCGTTATGGTATTAATCAAAATATACCCCGCACATCAATAATAATAAGATGAAATTATTTGGTTCCTAACCCTGAACCAGTTGTGAGGGGAGAAATGTGATGTACTTTCGTATATAACGTATATCAAACTGATATAGATAATATTGTTCTCATAAGCAATAGTTTAATTATTACGTGGAGGTACTCAATAAATCATGTTGTTAAATCAGTTGTGATGTAAACCAACTTATCAAGATACACTATCTTGAATAGAACATCTGAAAATTATAGTCTAAATTAAATTATTGAGCAAGTTATCTCGCAAACACCAGGTTGCAGGTTAATAATAATCGCACATGTAACCATCTCATAGATGCATCTTTATAAGGTATACATGGCAGGTGAATGTGCCCATATTCACCTTTTATATTTTCAGCATTCATGGGATTCAATCCCAATTTTAGTTGGTACATTAATTACTGAGAACACGCAACATAACAGAATTCGTAAAGAACTTTCTAGTTCTTTAATATTTATCCATGTGAATTCTCTTTGTTTTTGCACATCATGCTTGAATTGATATGGCTAAACCAATTATGCCAACTGAATAAATTATTAATATTGATAAGCTTCAGGTTTACACCATGACATGTACAATTATCAATGAACTCCAAGTTTATTATGATAAGAGTTTTTATATCAATAAACATCCACTTTATTGTGGTATTCTTTTATTTGTGTAGTACAAACTGAAAAATAAAGCGGGTAACTTTTCACATACATATTATCCCGCTACAAGTTATAGTAATAGAAGATAATAAATATTTCTTTTATTTATAGTCTCGATATAACCAACCGCTTTCACGAATACTTTAGAAACTCAATTAAGTTTCTTTGAAACTTACTACAACACAATGTCGTATTGATAATCAATTTTATTCCTCCAAAAGAGTAATAATTGGCTCTTCCAGAGCTCTTAATTAATTTGGTACTACCACATATTCATCAACATCAATATGGTGATTATCTCTTTTAAAGAGAAAGTTATACCATTATGGTAATGGTCAGAATTCCATACAAGATCTGTTCCTTGCATTACTATTGTCCTTTAATAATCACATCGCCAAAATATTTTGGCGTACAATAGGTATGTGACCAATGACCATTCATGCCATAATAATGACATTATTTTCTTATTTCCCCTTAAACCTCTTTCTAGAGGTGAGTGTGGTAATATTACTACCACTAGCACATTTATAGTTTTTCAAGAATGAATATACATTCATAAATCACATGTTGTCACATTCACATCATGAATGGACCATGATTATCTACATGTACTTTAGAATATCTCATATCAAACCGATGACAAACATTACTTTCACATAGTGAAGGATTATTTTGAGAATCCTTATTATTCTCATTACCACAATGATGACAATTATAATTTCGTCTATTGCCACGTCCACATCCATTGATACATTCATAGTAATAATTTTGTCTTCTTTCAGACTTATCACATACTGCTATCACATTCTCTTAAGGGAATGAGAATGAAGCAGATTCAATGGGACGAGTTTCCACTTCTTTGCCCCCAATCATACATGAATTTGATCATGGCAAGACATAGAAATTTTATCACTTAGGATGGTTATAATTTCTTGCAAACTCTATTAGAATTATAATCAAAGTTTATTGTCTTTGCTTGTATGTAAAATCAAATTATAGAATTTGAAGAATTTAAAAGAAAAAAATAAAGTAAAATACTTACCTTAAATCCAAAATTTAATCATAAAGCAAGTTCATGGAACAATTGACAATCATTATGCTCAACCCCAAAGCTTCTACTCAATTGGTTAGAGTCTCGTGTTGATAACGTGTTATGAACAATAAAAGAAGAAGAAACGTATTGCAGAGAAAGAGAGATAGAGAGAATTTTTATTGATTGAGATCAATTACAATGGAATAGAACCTCTCTATTTATAGGGGAAAGTGACTTAGCCACCAAGTAACAAACCCTAAGATATCTCTAAAATATAAATATTCACCTTAAATAAAATTCTATTTATAACAATAATAAATTATTTGGTTTGATATAAACACCAAATAACTTATTGACCAAATGAGTTGAATCTATAACAGTGCAAGAAAGAGTGATTAGGAGACTAATGCGTTTACTAAAACGACTTAATATTTTTTTAATGTGTTTGGAATCTGACTCAATTCTTTATTTCTCTCTCATACATCACATTTGCACGAGGTATTGTTTGCTTAACGCTGAAATTCTAGAAATTAAAAAAAAGAAGAAGAAAAAAGTCCATTATCTGACCAACTCAAACCACAAAATTGGGGTCCATTTCTATCTCTAGATGATTTGGCCATTTTGACGTTAATGATTGAGTTTTCGATAATAAAAAAACTGTGCACCCAATGACATGGTCTAGTTGTTATAACTTAGGTTAATAATCGTAAGGTCTACGGCTCAATTATCAAAAATACTGTGATTTCTTCTTGTTTGTCAAAATCTGAGTGGACAAAGTTGCATCATATTTATATTGATGTAAAGTAAAATTGATCGAGGTAAAAATAGTACGGGCTAGCCTGTTTTCGAATTGGTAACTAAAAAATAGTTAGGATTTGCAAAGTCATTGAAAAATAACCACTATTTTGTTGCAACACGGAAAGTTCCAGCATGATATACTGGAGATTGGTGCACCGGTGTATGAACTTCCATCATATTATGCTGGAACTCCAACACACGAAAAGTTCCAGCATAATATGCTAAAGATTAGAGCACCTGCGTATGAACTTCCAGCATATTATGCTGGAACTCCAGTATATTATGATGGAGTTCCAGTATAATTATATCTGAACTCCATCTTAATGTACCGGAGTTCCAGCATAATATACTGGAACTCCAAAATATAATGCTGGAAGTTCATATGTAAAAATTCGAACTCCAGTATATTATGCTGGAATATTTTTTGGAATTTGAACAGTGTTTTCGTTCAGATTTATCTTTACATGAAAAATGGTTAAATTTCGATTACTTTTGAAACTGTGACTATTTTTTAATTACCACTTGTAAATCTAACTATTTTTTAATTTTACCCTTGATCAAAGTGTGCACAAGCTAGTCCGACTACCACAATTATAAAAGTAATCGTCTTTTAAGTCAGAGATTGAAAATTTGAAAAATGTGATTTTTTGGGGGACAAACAAAAATTATATATTCAAACCTCTCATTCCGCGTCCTTTCTGTCTATTGGGTAGATCAGTAGATGAGATGAGTGCCACATAATTTCTCTTATATATGTAGTTTTTATTTATTTTTTTGGTTTATTGCTCACTGACAAAAGGGAAGAAAATTCAAAGATTACTAGACAAGAACTTCTAGATGTTATTAACCTTAAGTGCTAGTTACGATGATTTCCTCTGTCAACTCTGTTGAAGTTGGCGCTGACCAAGAATAAACCTAAGTTGGATTTCAGTACATTTATACTGAAATCCGGGGTGGTTTGATCGATGAAATTAGGGATAATTCCGCGTTTTGTTATGCGTATTAGTTGATCTCGTAAATTATTTTGTACTACAATAGTGGAATTAACTATTCTATATAAAAAATGGAATAACTAATTCTGTGATCTATCTTTGTCTATTCCATCCTAACCAAACTACTCTAATAGTTGCATTTTGTTGCCCATTTTGCTTAAGGAGTCAAACTTTTTTTCTTTTTTGCCCAATGTAGATAGTGTAATATCTCCAACGAGACTAAAATTTGACCATAGTGTTATGAGTTCGGAGTTTAGTTGCCTTTTTGACTGACTGTTGGCCAGTTGAATTATTCTTACTCTCCAATCACTATCTGAAAAACTAAGGGCCTGTCTGGTTGGGTGGATTTTTGAAACATCATCGTCTAAGATTTGGTACTGTTATATCCAATGTTTGGTTTGCCTTTTGAATGATGTATAGCTAAGTTTGGTATCATAATAGAATATAATACACCAATTGATGTTTTTACCAAGACCAATGTGGTATAACAATAGAATAATAAGCGCAGTCCGGTGTACTGAGCTCCCGCTTTGCGCGAGGTACAGTGAAGAGCCGGACCACAAGGATCTATCAGTCTTACCCTGCATTTCTGCAAGAGGCTGTTTTTACGGCTTAAACCCGTGACCTCCTGGTCACATGACAACAATTTTATCAGTTTCGCCAAGGCTCCCCTTCTGGTATAGCAATAGATAGTTTTTAAGTTATATATGAATAAAGCATTCAGAATGCCAAACGTTCCTTTGTGGATCTCCTCAAACCCTTTTCCAAAAACCACACTTTTAAATCAAACACAAGTTGAAGTTATATATTATATGTGCAATTTTTAGTACAATGGACTAAACGGGGCAATATAAAATGACCCCCAAGTTCATACAATTATGGTACAACCCAATTTAGGATCATGGCCGACACTTAGGAGCAAGTTCCCCCAAATAAGTTTTATCGGTATTTTATGGAAAATCGGACAGAGTTTCCCCTGTTTTTGGTCTATCCCAAAAATTTCCCTGTCTCAAATCAACAACCAAACATCCTAATATCATACCAAACAATTGACAACTTATCAATTAATCAAAACAAGTCTTCACCATTACTAATCAACCCACTAACAACCAGAAATACTAATTTATCTGCAACTTTGATACTAAAGAACGATACTCAACATAAGACTATAATAACAAAAGAATACTTATGACACTAAAATATTGACTATGGAGTGACTCTAAGAGTTCAAAGAAAAGACTATAACAATAAATAAAATCTCTGCCCACGCGAACAAGTGCGAGGCTCACAAAGAACTATCAACCTGTGCGCTTGTCATGACCCGAAATCCCACCTTCAGGCCGTGATGACGTCTAACGTTGAACCAGCTAGACAAGTCAACGTTACTGGTTATTCTGATTTATTCCTTTGTTATTTAGCATTTAAAAAGTGATATACAAGAACAAATAGAAATAAGAATGCGGAAGATAAGAAATTCAACAACTTAATAATAAATCTTACAAAATTTCCTTAAACATACCCCCAGAACTGGTGTCACAATTTCACGGACAATCTAAGATTTACTAAAAATATGAGTCTGAAATAAACAAGTGTAGCTGTCTAGAAATACAAGATAAGACAGAAGGAAATAAATAGATGGTGACGCCAAGGCCTGTGGACGCCTGCAGGACTACCTCAGTATCGCCGTGGACTGAAGAATACTCCCTCGCTCAATGTCCACTTGGCCCGGCTCCATGATCTACACAACATAAAGAAGTGCAGGTGTAGCATCAGTACAACCGACCCCATGTACTGAGTAAGTTCCGAGCCTAATCTCGGCGAAGTAGTGACGAGGCTAGAACACGACAAATAATATCACCTGTGCAGTTTAAATAAAATATAACAGGAAATAACCACAAGAAATAAATAGTAAGTACAATAACGGGGAAACATGCTGGGGAAAAAGGGATAGCAAATACTGAAATGACGGAACGAAGCAACAATCCAAATATCCGAAAATAATAACGGGAATTAACAACACGAATTAAACAGTGAAGAGAAACGGCACGGCATGTCCCCTCGTGCATATTTTTAGCATAACACGGCACGTCATGTCCCCTCGTGCATAACAATATAAAATATGGTACGGAATGTCCCCTCATGCATAAACAACATAAACATGGCACGAAATTTCCCTTCGTGCAATAAACATCACAATCACGACACGGAATGTCCCCTCGTGCATATATATATCATCAACACGACACGGAATGTCCCCTCGTGCATAATAATCATAAACACGACACAAAATGTCCCCTCGTGCATAAACAACATAGACATGGCACGAAATGTCCCCTCGTGCATAACAACATAAGGTATGGCACGGAATGTACTCTCGTGCAATAAACATCACAATCACGGCACGGAATGTCCCCTCGTGCATAACAACATAAAAGAAACAGTTGGCATGAAAATCAACAATAAGAAACCTAAAATACACGGAAATAATCAGCAAGAATAATATCGTCCCGGCAAGGGACACATCTATAACCAATCCTACACAAGTGTATAACCTAACATAAAGTTCCTCAACCGATCAACTACTCAACAATACCCATAACTAAGAATATCCACCAAATGAATAACTATCAAATTGATATTAAACCCATAAAAAGGCCAGTAAATATCATATAATTGAAAATATCCGACTCACGGTCATGCTCGACAACAACATATAGGTACTCGTCACCTCACATATACATTGAACATGGAATAAACACGTAGAAATTAGGACTCAATACATATTCCCTCAAGCTAAGGTTATGCCAAACACTTACCTCGGCTCCAAGAATGCAAATCAAGCCTCTACCACCGCTTTTCCTCTCGAATACGACTCCAAAACAATCGTATCTAGACATAATCGACTCAATAATATCAATAATTATTCAACAATTCAATTCCAAAGCCTAATTATAGATTTTCCAACATTCTTCCAAAATTTTCAAAATTCGACCCCGGACCCGCTTGGTCCAAACACGAGGTTCGGACCAAAATCCGATCACCCATTCCCCCACAAGCCCGAATATACAATTTATTTTGAAATTCGACCCCAAAATGAAGTTAAATTTCCAAAAATTCAAAAAGCCCTAACTCTACCCAAAACTCCAATTTCTACCCTTTAATCCCATGGTTTTAGGCTTAGAATCTAATAATTGTTGATGAAAATGGAAGAAAATGGAGTTTACTTACCTATGAAGCTATGGTGGAAGAGATGCTCCAATACCGCCTAAGAGGGTTGGGGAAGAAGAAGTTTGAGAAAAATGGGGTAAATCCCGTAATGGGTTCTGTTTTTGATATTAAAAATGACTGGGCGAAATAACTCATTGCGTTCGTGGCAAGGGGTTCGAGTTCGCACAGGCCACCCCCCTGACCCTCCGCGATCGCATACACACTGGTGCGTTAGCACAGTGTGTTTCACTGCCCAGCCCCAGCCCCCTTCTAGCCCTATGCGTTCGCGCCTATCCTAGCGTTCGCGTAGAGCTTTTTCCCCTATGCTCCGCGTTCGCACCTGGTTGGGTGCATTCGCAAAGTACTACCCAACCCCCTCCCCAGATTACCCTGTGCGTTCGCGTGAGGTCTCGTGCGTTCGCACAGTACAAACTCTCAAACACCAGAAGCAACATAAAAACATCAGATTTTTCAACACTTTAGCACTCCGACACCTACCCGAAACTCCCCGAGCCCTCGGGGCTCAAAACTAAAGATACACACTACCTCAAAAACATCCTACGGACTTATTCGGGTAATCAAAACACCAAATTAACATCATAAACATCGAATTAAACCTCAAAATCTATAAAAATTCTCAAAACTTCATTAACTCCCAAATTTTCCATTTTTTAGTCCGAATCACGTCAAACTAAGTCCGTTCTTACCAAATTTCACAAATAACTCATATAAATCATATTGAACCTGTTCCGCGCTCCGGAACCATAATACGGGCCCAATAACACAGGTTTCACATCAAATTTCATTTTCAAAACCCTTTATAATTTTTTAGAAAATAATTTTCTTTAAGAATTCATTTCTCGGACTTGGGACCTCGGAATTCGATTCCGGGCATACACTCAAGTCCCATATTTTCCTACGGAGCCTTCGGGACCGTCAAATCACGGGTCCAGGTCCGTTTACCAAAAATGTTGATCAAAGTCAACTTTATTCAAATTTCAACACAAAAATATCATTTTTATCAGTTTTTCACATAACGGCTTCCCGGCTATACGCACGGGCTGTGCATGCAAATCGAGGTGAGAAGAAATGGAAGTTTTCATGGCCTTGGAACACAGATTTAGCTAAAATTACACGGGATGACCTTTTGGGTCATCACAATCTCTACCTCTAAAATAACCGTTCGTCCTCGAACGGACATAGAAAGGTACCTGAATCGGGGAAAATATGGGGATATCGGCTCCGCATATCAGACTCGGACTCCCAGGTAGATTCCTCAACAGGCTGACCTCTCCACTGAACACGAACCGAAGGATTGTCGCGCCCTCTTTTCCTCACACGGATCAGGTGCAGAGAGATCAGGTTTATGACATTTTGGACAACTCCTTAAAGGAAGAGGTTTAAAGAAGAGTCACCACCTAACGATTTTGTGGTGCGTTAGGGCACCTAGAGTAGATAACTCATGAACTAGTTTGCATTACCAGAGAATGGGTAAGGGATTGAAGTTATCCTAAGGGTAAGGTGTTAGGCACCCCTCAAGATCCACAACTGTGGGTCCCAGCCAAGAAATTTTGTGAATTTGAATGGTAAACAAATAGAAAGTAAGGTTCATATAAGAGGAGATTTCAAACAAGTATGAAAATCTTTAAAGGTTTTGGGAAACATTAGAGTAAAAAACATTTGAAAAGAATTGTCCTAGGTTTAAAGTAATACGGATCACATCAATGCAATACCCGGTATGTCACATCCTCAATGAGGGGATACACGTGGTATTAGTGCACCGGTCATCATATCTATATTCTACCCTTCCCACCCCATAGAGGTTATTTAAAGAAGCGCGCGCTAGTCACGAAAGCTTATTGCGTGCTATTACCCGTCCCATCCTATAAGTCCTGGAGGGTATTTAGGATTACTAATCCTACAAGGTGAGTACTAGGATGACCCCTTAAGTTTTAAAGGATAAACTCTAAGCGACAAGTAAAAAACAGTTAGGACTTGCACATAAAGGATTCACATAGGCAGTTAGGGGGCTCATATATCCCTCCACAAATAAGATAAGTAAAATAGCACGTCTCAAACACAACAAAGGTCTTAAAGTCAGAACTTAAAGCAGGAAATTTGAGTGTGAAAACAGTAGGTTTCAGCGAGTTTTAGCAAAGGGAATGAATGATTTTGAGAACTCAGTAATTTGAAGGCAAAGCAGGATTTTAAAATAAGAGAGTGATTTGTAGAAGGGAGTGACTGATTTTGGAAATCCAGTAGTTCAAAGACAGAGCAGGAATTTAGAGAATGACCAGCAATTTTAATGAATTTTTAGTAAAAAAGTGAATGAATAATTTTTAGAAACTAGTAGTTTGAAAGCAATGCAGGGATCTAAATAAACAGAGTGATTTGCACGTATTCAGAAAAGGGTAAATGATTTTGAAAATCCAGCAGTTGCAGGAGTAAAAGTAATGAGAAACAGCAAGGTTCTAAGGTTTTTCAGAAGAGACTGATTAGTTCTAAGGATCACTTTTAATACACGCAAGACATAAAACGATTGATTTTTATGTCATTAGGCCTAAGGTTTGCCTAGGCGTTTGTAATACTGATTATTTGTCTTATGAGAATCAAAACTAGTGAAATGCAAGTCCTAAACATGATACTATTGCGCACATAGGTAAATAAATCCTATAGTCATGATTTCTACCAATAACTATGTAAGCATGCATAATCCCCACCCTTTTCACTATCCAGCCCCAAATTTATTTTACAAATAATTATTATAGACCAATATTGCATAAATTACACAACTGAATGAAAGAAAAATCAAGAAGCTATACTATAGAGAGCCTGACAGTAGGCCCAAAGTACCAGATCCATTTTCCATATGCCATGACTTTTCAACCCAAGTGTGTCATAGTCTCTAAGGACCTCAGAAGATCCTGGACAGTGCTCACACCCAGGTACCCTATCCAAGGATGAGTAAGTGCAGTGTAGAAGGCCAACCTTGTGTGTCAGAGTTCAATGGGTACTCAGAGATCCCCAAGGCAGTGCTCACACGAAGGGAATCTAAGAGTTGTGGGAAGTGCTTGGATTTTAAAAAAAAAAGAGTTTGAGTTTGAAAAGAGTAATTGAGACAACAATTTCAAAAGATGATTTCAGAATAAGATGATCCGGGGTTGGGCCGGGTATGGTTAATGGACTTTGGCTGGGTCGATTCGGGGTTAAAGATCAGATGGGTTGGGTCTAATTGGCTAGGTTTTAAATAGGAAATAAGCCAAATGTTAAATACCCAACTTAAATAAAATAATTAATTAATTAAAATAGCTAATAATTTTGTAAATATAAAATTAAGACCAAATAATTGAAATTGAGATGATTAACTAGTATAAAAAAATATAAAATGGTCAGTTATGGATTTTAAAACGATATAAATGTATATTTGTGCTATTATTGCAAAAATTATTAAAATTAGCTAAATAATGCCAATATTGGCTAATTTGGAAAATAATCAAATTCTAATGGGATATATTGAGTAATACACATGTTGAAATTATTTTAAAATCATTTATGCATAATTATGAATAATTATGGAACATAAATTATTGAATAAACAGGAAATAATTTGATAAAAATATGAAAAATTATGAGAAAATATTATTTATCATAAAGAGGGATTTTGAAGGCATATATGCAAGTTTAAAAATAATTTGGAAAAAATTGGGTATCAACAGCTGTCCCTCTTTACCCGGGAAGGATGAAAGAGTTGTCGGGTAAAGATATGATGGCCAATTTTGACGGAACGAAAACTGTGTGAGAGACTTAGGCCGCACCCTGACTTCTGAGCTGCCTACATATCCCTGGTTTTACAGGAATCAGGCCGTATGTAGTTCCAGAATCATCGACGAAATATACTGGTGATGTTTCACAAGAACGGACGCAAGGTGCGAGGTAAGGTAAAGTAGGAAGGTCTTACGGGGTTGTATTGGAGAACTGGAGCGGTCCGCTCCTCCCTGGTTGGCTGTTCCGGCCGGATTACCTGCAAATAAATATCAAGCATATATCGTGCATAATATAAACATGATGCAAGTTCCCGTTGGACTATGAATGTTGTCTTTGGACAATTGAGGATGATTATCCTTAGACCATGATGTCCTAGGCCATGTATCGCTTGGTGCGGGATTCGCAGGCTATGAAATGACGTTCTCGGGCCATGAGGATGGTGCCTCCGAACCATGGTGCCTTTGAATAATGATATGAAAGTTGAATGAAAGAGATCCCTAGGCCATGAAATGATGTTCTCGGGCCATGAAGATGGTGCCTCCGAATGATGACGCCTTTGGACAAGTTGGCGATATTTCAGCTCATGAAGAATGCAGTAGTATTATGCTAACAAGAAAGAGTTTAGTCTTGTGATTTGCGAAAGAAAAGAGGGGCAGAGCTTAGCCCGAGAGAAGCATAAATAAATAACGTCACGAAAGGTGGAAACTTTAAAGAGGTAGATAGGAGCTTTATACAATGAAGTAAAATGCAGGGGAGGTAGCGTGGAACCTCGGAAGGCAGAATGGCAGCCTTATGCAGTGCAAGAAATAAAAATTCAGGGGAGGTAGCGTAAAACCTCGGAAGGCAGAATGGCAGCCTTATGCAGTGCAAGAAATAAAAATTCAGGGGAGGTAGCGTAAAACCTCGGAAGGCAGAATAGTAGCCTTATGCAATGCAGGAAATAATGCAGGGGAGGTAGCATAGAACCTTGGAAGGCAGAATGGTAGCCTTATGCAATACAGGAAGTAAAATGCAGGGGAGGTAGCATAGAACCTCGGAAGGCAGAATGGTAGCCTTATGCAATACAGGAAGTAAAATGCAGGGGAGGTAGCATAGAACCTCGGAAGGCAGAATGGTAGCCTTATGCAATGCAGGAAATAAAATGCAGGGGGAGACATCGTTTAGTCTCGAAAGGCAGAATAGTCTTATGCAGTGTGGGAAAATAAACGACAGTAAGAGTTCTTAGCTGATGATAAACTGCGGTGATACGATTGTGGTGAATAAGCGTTGTTTGTGATGATAGTAAGCGTCGGCATGTGCGACGAGTTTAAGAGTGTGTCCTTAAGAAATATGCATCTTGCGATATCGACGAGTTTAACAAAGAAGACATCTTTTGCCTTCTTTGTGCCTGCATCCAAAGAAAAATTGTGAGCTCTGTAAAGGGGAGGGTTAATTTCCATCCCCACTGGCTCGGCTCGTCTCGGCCTGTCTGCTTGATATCGAGGACTTCGTTGTTCATATCACAGGGGTAGCGTTGCTAAAAAAGATGTTTTGAGAAGCAAATATGCATGGTTTTATAAAAATATAACATATAATTTAAACTAATTTCTTTGGATGAACCGACGACCACGAAGCGGTTCAAGACATTGCAACCTCTCTTGCTATGGAATTTGAGGGTCCTCATCAAAATTCTGCCCCAGTTTGATGGGTGAATGCTTCTGGTTGTTGCTTGTGCGGTGCTCGGCTGCATTTGCTTCGGAATTTTGAGGTCCCTCCTCAAAATTCTTCCCCAGTTTCCATTCGTGGGGGACTTGAAATTTTTATTAAAATGTGACCGAACCCATAGGGCTGCCTACGTATCCTCTCTTAAACGAGAATCAGGTCAGGCGTAGTTCAGCATTTGATAAAAGCATGAAAGTTACACATAGTAGCGCTTGACTGCATCTGAGTTGATTGGATTTGGCCAGATTTCTCCATCCATTTCTACAAGTATGAGTGCTCCTCCTGTCAGCACTCGGTGAACCATGTACGGGCCTTGCCAATTGGGAGAGAATTTCCCTTTTGCTTCGTCTTGGTGAGGAAAGATCTTCTTTAACACCAGCTGCCCCGGTATGAATCGTCTCGGCTTGACTTTCTTGTTGAAGGATCTGGTCATTCTGTTCTGATATAGCTGACCATGACAAACTGCGTTCATTCTTTTTCCGTCTATGAGGGCCAATTGCTCATAATGGCTTCGTACCCACTCTGCATCGCTGAGCTCGGCTTCTTGTATGATTCTCAGGGATGGAATTTCGACCTCAGTAGGAATAACGACTTCCGTACCATAAACCAGCATGTAAGGAGTTATCCCAATTGATGTGCGGACTGTGGTAGGGTATCCTAGCAAGGCGAATGACAGCTTCTCATGCCATTTCTTGTGCTTCTCTATCATCGTTCTCAATATCTTCTTGATATTCTTGTTGGCAGCCTCAACGGCTCCATTCATATGAGGTCTGTATGCTGTGGAATTCTTGTGTTTAACCTTGAAGGTTTCACACATGGCTCTCATCAGGTCACTATTGAGATTGGAACCATTGTCGGTAATGATTGACTCTGGAACTCCGAATCGACAAACTATGCGGTCACAAACAAAGTTGGCCACAATTTTCTTAGTAACTGATTTGTAGGAGGCTGCTTCGACCCATTTGGTAAAGCAATCAATGGAAACCAGAATAAACCTGTGTCCATTGGAGGCGGCAGCCTCGATTGGTCCAATAACATCCATGCTCCAAGCAGCGAACAGCCATGGCAAACTTGTTGCATTAAGCTCACTGGGAGGTACCTTTATCATATCGCCATGTATCTGACAACGGTGGCATTTCCGGACATACTGGATGCAATCCGTTTCCATGGTCATCCAGAAATAACCGACCCGAAGTATCTTCTTTGCTCAAACGAACCCATTCATATGAGGACTGCACGTACCAGCATGTATCTCCTCCAATAGTTTTGTTGCTTCTTTTGCTTCGACACACCTTAGTAAACCCAAATCAGGAGTCCTCCTATACAGGATCTCTCCGCTGCGAAAGAAATTGTTGACAACCTTCGAAGTGTGCGTTTCTGAGTAGCGTTTGCAAGTTCTGGATATTTTCCCTTTGCCAAGTACTCCTTGATATCATGAAACCAAGGCTTTCCATCTGCTTCTTCTTCAACATGCGCGCAGTAGGCCGGATGATTGTGGATCCCCACTGGGATGAGATCGATGAAATTCTTGTCTGGATGCTGGATCATAGATGACAAGGTAGCCAGTGCATCGGCGAAATCATTTTGGATTCTGGGGACGTGCCAGAACTCTATCTTTGTGAACCTCTTTCTCAACTCCTGTACTCGATGTAGATATGGCAGTATCTTGGAATTCTTGGTCGCCCATTCTCCTTGTATTTGGTGTATCAATAGGTCTGAATCACCAATCACTAATAACTCCTGAACATTCATGTCGATGGCCAAGTTGAGCCCCAAGATGCAGGCCTCATATTCAGCCATGTTGTTGGTGCAGGGGAACCTGAGTTTGGCGGATACTGGATAGTGCTGACCGGTTTCTGATATTAAGACTTCCCCAATACCCACGCCTTTGAAGTTTGTGGCCCCATCAAAGAACTTCCTCTAACCATCGTAGGATTATGCAATGTCCTCTCCTACGAATGACACTTCTTCATCGGGAAAATACATTTTTAATGGTTCGTATTCCCTGTCCACAGGATTTTCAGCGAGATGATCTGCTAATGTTTGTCCCTTGACCGCCTTCTGAGTCACGTAAATAATGTCGAACTCACTTAACAGGATTTTCCATTTGGCCAGTTTGCCAGTGGGCATGGCTTCTGAAGGATGTATTTCAATGGATCCATCCTTGATATGAGGTACGTTGTATATGCATAGTGCCTCAAATTTTGTGCGACCCAAGTCAGAGCACAGCAAGTGCATTCCAATAAAGAGTATCGGGCTTCATATGGAGTGAATTTCTTGATGAGGTAGTAGACTGCTTGCTCATTTCTTCTTGTCTCGTCATGTTGCCCAAGAACGCAACCGAAAGCTCCATCTAACACAGCAAGGTAGAGTAACAGAGGTCTACCTAGCTCGGGTGGTACCAGGACTGGTGGTGTTGAGAGGTACTCCTTGATTCTGTCGAATGCTTTTTGACAATCCTCGGTCCACTTGGTTGCAGCATCTTTTCTCAGCATTTTGAAAATTGGTTCACAAATGACGGTAGACTGGGCTATGAATTGGTTGATGTAATTGAGCCTCCCCAGGAAACTCATAACATCCTTCTTGTTCTTTGGCAGAGGCAATTCTTGGATGGATTTGACCTTTGATGGATCCAGTTCTATCGCTCGACGATTGACAATGAACTCGAGCAGCTTGCCAGCAGGAACCCCGAATACACACTTTGCAGGATTAAGCCTCAGATTGTACTTCCTTAACCTGTTGAAGAACTTTCTCAAATCTTCCATGTGATCAGCAGCTTTCTTTGATTTGATGATGATGTCGTCCACATATACCTCAATCTCCTTGTGAATCATGTCATGGAATATAGTAGCCATAGCCCTCATGTAGGTGGACCCTGCATTCTTCATACCGAAGGGCATCACCTTATAACAATACACTCCCCATGGCGTAATGAACGTCGTTTTCTTAGCATCTCCCTCGTCCATCCAAATCTGATGGTATCAAGCAAAACAATCTACAAAGGACTGCAGCTCATGCTTGGCTCAGTTTTCAATTAGGATGTTTATATTTGGCAAGGGGAAGTCGTCCTTCGGGCTGGCCCGGTCGAGATCCCGGTAGTCGACACAGACTCTAACCTTCCCATCTTTCTTTGGCACAGGCACGATGTTGTCTAACCATGTCGGGTATTCAACCACCCGGAGAACCCTGGCATTGATCTTCTTGGTGACCTCTTCTTTGATTTTCAAGCTCATGTCTGGTTTGAACTTCCTGAGCTTTGCTTCACCGGTGGGCATGTCGGATCGGTTGGCAACTTGTGGGCCTCAATAGATGTACTGAGGCCAGTCATGTCATCATACGACCAGGCGAATATGTCCTTATATTCTCTTAAAAACTTTGTATATTCCTCATTTTCTAGTGGCGACAGATGAACGTTGATGTGTGTTTCTTTGATGTTCTCTGCGTTTCCCAGGTTGACAACCTCAGCCTCGTCCAAGTTAGACTTAGGTCTATTCTCAAAGTTCTCGATCTCTTTAACAATATCCTCAGGTATATCATCCTCGTCTGAATCGAAACCCATTTGTTGCATTGCCTCGTTGCATGTCACAGTCGTCAGTTCATTAAGATAAGTAATAGTAATGCTGTATGGATAAATTTATGAGAGAAAAACAGTAATAGTAAATATCAAATTCATAGGAGAAATTGGAAGATGCTTTGATAAATTGAATAACTGTCTTGAACATTGAAGATCTTTTTACAGGAATTGAAAGTGCAGAAAAAGGAAAATCATTTAGCAAATAAAACAATAAGTAATGCTTTTTTTAGCCTTGCTACCCCGAGGCTCGGCGGGCTTTGGTCGTCCTGATAGACCAGTTCTTGAGATGATGATTCTAGAATGCATGAACCAACCTTTGGGGAGGGGAATAATAAAAAGAAACAAAAACAAAAAGGTAACAAGTCAGTGAGGATCATAAACAAAATATTGCAGTATTTAAACACATAAGGCGGAAATGTAAAGCGTGTCCTAAGTTGGGGACCTCTTTGAGCCCGAGTTAGGCCTAGCGACAAATTGATTTGGAGAACTTAAAGTGCTAAATGCCTCATTTCATTGATGTAAAAATGGACGAATCCAAAAACGATACAAAAACAATAAGCAAGAAATAAAATCACTAATGGCCATCGGCCTTATTACATTGATAAAGCGGAAAAGAAAATCCTATCTAATTGGTCCCAGAAAGACCTTCTCCAAGCTTGGCCCTCTTGGCATACTTTAGATCATGCTGAGTCTGGGGACTTCGTGCCTCATTTCTGCAAAACAAACATGTTAGGCCCTTACCCCCACCAGACTCGACTATTTAACATCAATAATTAGCATGAGCATTTAGTTCTCATAATAAATGCACAGAACGTGAAGGCGTCCGTTTGGATTTCAGGGAAACCCAATGGACTTTGGACAAGGCTATCTTAAAGGTTGTTGTGCGACAACACATTAGCATGGCTAGGTTTGACCATGATGCATGCAACATACAATAGAGTAAGGTTTCTATGGGGTTTTAGACCGGTACCCTTGAGCGGACAACTCAAGAGGGAAGGCACGGAACTGTCGACTGCACCGCTGATCGACTAGTTTCCGCAAATATGCCTTTCCGAATTTAGAGGTAGTAATATTGGAATAGCGCAACCACTCATTGTAAGCATTGCTATAGGATTTTTCTTTGGCATGAGTGGAATATGAATGCGGAGCAAGATATGCAATAAATAACATTTAAACAAGTAGGCATGTATTTTCACATTTGAGGAAAGCAGTAAAGAAAGGAAATACAACAGTTATAATTGAAAGTAGTTTCAAGGAAAACACGAAGATACGTCAGTTTTGTTTCGGTGAAATAAATACTTGCGGGATTAAATAGTTAATCACATATAACAGGGAATAGGAAAGGTTATAAACATTTAAACAGAAATTGAAAGGTCCAAATTCACAAGACAACCTGTAATGGTGTAAGCCTAGGGAAGATCCCCAGCAGAGTCGCCATGCTGTCGCGCCCCCTTTTCCTTGCATGGGTCAGGTGCGGAGAGATCGAGTTTATGACATTTTGGACAACTCCTTAAAGGAAGAGGTTTAAGGAAGATTCGCCACCTAACGATTTTGTGGTGCGTTAGCGCACCTAGAGTAGATAACTCATGAACTAGTTTGCATTACCAGAGATTGGGTAAGGGCTTGCAGTTATCCTAAAGGGAAGGTGTTAGGCACCCCTCAAGATCCATAACTGTGGGTCCCATCCAAGAAGTTTTGTGAATTTGGACAGTAAACAAATAGCAAGTAAGGTTCATATAAGAGGGGATTTCAAACAAGTATGAAAATTTTTCAAGGTTTTGGGAAACATTAGAGTAAAAAACATTTGAAAAGAATTGTCCTAGGTTTAAAGTAATATGGATCACATCAATGAAATACCTGGTATGTCACATCCTCAATGAGGGGCTACACGTGGTATTAGTGCACCGGTCATCATATATGTATTCTACCCTTCCCACCCCGAAGAGGTTATTTAAAGAAGCGCGTGCTGGTCACGAAAGCTTATTGCGTGCTATTACCCGTCCCATCCTATAAGTCCTGGAGGGTATTTAGGACTCCTAATCCTACAATGTGAGTACTAGGCTGACCCCTTAAGTTTTAAAGGATAAACTCTAGGCGACAAGTAGAAAACAGTTAGGACTCGCACATAAAGGATTAACATAGGCAGTTAGGTCTCAAACACAACAAAGGTCTCAAAGTCAGAACTTAAAGCGGGAAATTTGAGTGTGAAAACAGTAGGTTTCAGCGAGTTTTAGCAAAGGCAATGAATGATTTTGAGAACTCAGTAATTTGAAGGCAAACCAGGATTTTAAATTAAATAGAGTGATTTGCAGAAGGGAGTGACTGATTTTGGAAATCCAGTAGTTCAAAGACAGAGCAGGAATTTAGAAAATGACCAGCAATTTTAATGAATTTTTAGTAAAAAAGTGAATGAATAATTTTTAGAAACCAATAGTTTGAAAGCAAAGCAGGGATCTAAATAAACAGAGTGATTTGCACGTATTTCAGAAAAGGGTAAATGATTTTGAAAATCCAGCAGTTGCAGGAGTAAAAGTAGTGACAAACAGCAAGGTTCTAAGATTTTTCAGAAGAGACTGATTAGTTCTAAAGATCACTTTTAATACAAGCAAGACATAAAACGATTGATTTTTATGTCATTAGGCCTAAGGTTTGCCTAGGCGTTCGTAATACTGATTATTTGTCTTATGAGAATCAAAACTAGTGAAATGCAAGTCCTAAACATGATACTATTGCGCACATAGGTAAATAAATCCTATAGTCATGATTTCTATCCATAACTATGTAAGCATGAATAATCCCCACCCTTTTCACTATCCAGCCCCAAAGTTGTTTTACAAATAATTATTATACACCAATATTGCATAAATTACACAACTGAATGAAAGAAAAATCAAGAAGCTATACTATAGAGAGCCTGACAGTAGGCCCAAAGTACCAGATCTATTTGCCATATGCCATGACTTTTCAAAAGTGTGTCATAGTCTCTAAGGACCTCAGAAGATCCTGGAAAGTGCTCACACCCAGGTACCCTAGCCAAGGATGAGTAAGTGCAGTGTAGAAGGCTAACCTTGTGTGTCAGAGTTCAATAGGTACTCAGAGGTCCCCAAGGCAGTGCTCACATGAAGGGAATCTAAGAGTACTGGGAAGTGCTTGGATTTTAAAGAAAAGAGTTTGAGTTTGAAAAGAGTAATTGAGACAACAGTTTTAAAAGATGATTTCAGAAAATGATGAAGGATTTTGGTAAAACAGTTTATCAAAGAGAGAATCAATACAACTGCAGTCAGCAGGTAAAAGAACTCATGAAAGAGCAAACACAAGCAGGGGTGAGGGATTGGGGACGAATAACATTAAATATTAGAGTTAGGCAGAGTTATAGCTATCGCATAGTTACCAGGCAGTTGTCACGTAATAGCATAGATTAATAGGATCAGGATTGCATAATATTCAAGTAGCAGGAGAGGCAGGTTTACAATATAGAGAGTTAAGCAGAGGGTGAGAATAAGTAACAACAATCAGGTCAAGGTGAGAAACATCAACCTATGAACACATAAGCATGCCAGAGTCTCAGAATGAACTGGAGACATATCAGACTCAAGGAATGGAAAAATAGTAAGGGGGGCATACTAATTACATAATTACAGGGAACCATATGGAAAACAAGATACATATTCAGACTTAACAAAAGGGGAAGACATTATAGGGATTAAGCTAGTTACATGGTAGACAGTAGAACCATAGGATAAAACACATAAGGAACAGTAAGTAAATAAACAAGAACTGGAGCATATTGTGTATAGGTGCTATAAAGCTAAATCAAAAAACATACCAGTCAGAGAATAGAGAACATCAAAGTGTAAGAGATAGCACATCGACAGCAATATGCAGAGCAAAGAGAGCAGCAGAGAACAATAGTGTGTAGAATGAGAGAGAGCAAGCAGTATGCAGAAGCACAAGAGCAGTGGGGATTAATCAGTCTTGGCTTTCAGTCGACTGAGTAGCCAATAATAGATGCAAATAGCAAGAAGAGGTATGAAAGCACAGAAAAATTCAGAGCAATGTATGTGTGTTTGTGCTCTCAAGATCAGTCTCTGTGTGTGTGAATTTCAGTGTGTTAGCAAAGAAAGAAGATAGCTTTTTATATCGTTTGAAAAACGAGTAGTACATGGGTAAGGAGTGCACAAACATGGAAATAAAATCAATTAACACCAATTAAGACAAACTGGACTTCTTTAATTAAGGAGTCTAGTTTCAAACGGTAATGTCAAGGCAGAATAAGGAAAGAAAATAAGTCTAATAAGGCTGATTAGGGCAGAAACATTCACATAGTGCACAAATGAAACCAAGTACATAGTGGGTAATTAAGGAAAATTGAACTAACCGTGTATAAAGTAAAATAGGGCATCAGTTTGAAATCAGTCAAGAAAATCTCAGATTCAATCACAGGAAATCCCAAGTAATTAAGGAAAGCATCACACAAGTATAGAGCCAGTAGAGTAAAGGTCAGAGTTTTCAAGAGTTCAACAGCAATCACTTATCAGCACAAAGAGGTACTCACAGAAATCAGCAGGAAGAGGTCATAGTAATAAATTAAATAGGAGTCACAGAGAATACATGGATGCATACAGTCAAATAACAAAGAACAACCCAGAATACTTAGGGTTTCACCAATAATAGTTCAAATAACATAAAATCATGAGACAATCACTTAAACATAGCATATATGTTAAGAAAATCAAAAGGAAAACTCGTTTTGAGAACAGGGTCAAGAAACCCTAGTTTTGAAATTTATCAAAAGACGAAATTTTTCGGAGAAAAGCTTGAGAAAACTCCATAACACTGTAAATACGGAACATATCTTAAAGAAAAATCCAAAAATACAGAGGGCTAGGGTTTCGTGGAACCCCAGAAGAGGCAAACCTCATGAGTGACCTCGATTCAGGCTAGGGGTATTGCAAACTTACTCAAACGGCCGGGGGGTGGCCGGAACACGGCAAGAGACCCATAGGAAGTGAGTGAACCACTCTAGGTTCATCTGAAGAACCTAGGATGTCACTGAGTGGTTGAGAGGCAGGTAAATGACTATGAGATAGTAGATATCCATAGATTCCGGTGAGGGAACAAGTCGGAGAAGATGAACAGGACCCATCAGAGGGGAGAAGCCAAGGAGGCTTCTAGAGATTAGCAGAGAGATAGAGAGAGATGAAGAGAGAGAGTGAGAAGTCTCGAAATGAGACGGGGGGAGGGGGTTAGGTGAAGAAAAAGATCTACATAATTCTTCAAACCACCAATAACCACTAAGCATGAATGGTAAACTCGATCTACCACAATAGAATCACACACCGGGGTAGATACATATACAGAAGTACTCAGGGAATCACGGGGCATGCTCAGATAAGGGGCAAAATATGAAGACACATAGGAGAATGTAGAACCCGGATCAAATAAAACCGAAGCATCTCCGCTGCAAACTAAAACCATACCTGTAATAACTGCATCAGAGGCCTCAGCCTCAGGCATGGCAGGAATAGCATAGCATCGGGGTGGAGCCCCTCCAACCTGAACATCTCTGGGTCTACCCACTGCAGCCTGACCCCTACCTCTCGTGGCATGTCCTTCACCTCTAACTGTCTGGCCTCCACATCTGGCATCTCAATCTCCACCCCTAGCTGGCTGAGGGGTGGGGGTGCACCTGGTGCGGGAATCATAGCTCGGGAACCCTGATACTGAGAACCACTAGAAGCTCGGGGAAAAACCTGGAAATGTTCCCCATACCACCGCAAGTGTAACAAGATTTCTGCTGCTGAAAATGATGACCCTGAAACTGTCCCTGTCGACCAGAATAACCACCTTGGAAGCTCTGAAGTGGCGGTGCACTGATAGGAGTTGATGGTGCACTGCGGGATACCTGAAGCGCTGACTGGAATGGCCTAGGAAGATGACCTATGCCAAAGGAATCTCTGCCTCCAGATGAGGCACCACTGAATCGATCGGAATGGCGAGGTCTCTTGTCATACCCCTGACCACTGCCCTGTGATAAGACCATCTCAATACGTCTGGCCACATTGGCCGCCTCCTGGAATGAAATATCAGTACCTGTCTCTCTGGCCATCTGGAGTCTAATAGGCTAAGCTAGACCCTCAATAAACCTCCTCACCCTCTCACGATCAGTGGGGAGTAATGAACCTAGTCTCATACTTTGTAACAGTCATAGATCCCTGCTGGAGGCACTCAAACTGCCTCTGAAGACCCTCTCTCTGAGTAACTGGTAGAAACTTCTCCAAGAATAACTCGGAGAACTGAGCCCAAGTCAAAGGCGAAGAACCAGTTGGTCTGGTCAAACAGTAGTCCCTCCACCAGGTCTTGGCGGTACCAGAAAGAGGGAATGTAGCAAAATCAACTCCATTGGACTCCACGATGCCCATGTTCCGAAGAACCTCGTAGCAACTGTCCAAGAAATCCTGGGGATCTTCTGATGGTGCACCAGTAAATGTAGTAAAAAATAACTTGGTGAACCGATCCAATCTCCACAAAGCATCGGCAGACATGGTTGCCCTCTCAACTGTATGTGCCATAAAACTCGGCTGGGCTGCTCCAGCTGCCTGAGGTGATGGAGTCCGGAATTGAGGAGCTAGCTGCTCTGGTGTGCGGGTAGTAGGAGTCTGGGTCCCTCCCCCAGCCTGAGAGACGGCTGGTGCAGTATGAAGAAGACCGGCCTGAGCCACGCTCTTCTTAAGGCTCACTAAGAGGACAAGAGCGTCCTGAAGAACCGAGGTGGCAATGAACCCCTCTGAGACCTGAGCTGGTCCGACTGGAACTGCCTGATCAGGAACCTCACCGGCAAGGTCTACCTGTGGGTCCTCTACTGGGGCTGCTGCTCTGGGCTGACCCTGGCTCTCCCTCGGCCTCCAGCATGGCCTCGGCCTCATCCTCGGCCCCTCGTAGGAGCTGTAATAGGAGGATCGGGCTGCTGATCGGTAGATGAGGAAGCACGCGTTCTCACTATCTGCGAGAGAATAGAATGGAAAATCAGTTAGCATTTAGAATTAAAACCGCACGACAGAGAAGAATAAATGAGAAGTTATTCCTAACTTTTCAGCCTCTAGGGGATAAGTACAGACATCTCCGTACCGATCCCTCAAACTCTACCAAGTTTGTCCGTGAGTTGTAAGACCTAAGCAACCTAGTGCTCTGATACCAACTTGTCACGAACCGAAATACCACCTTCAGGTCGTGATGGCGTCTAATGTTGAACCCGCTAGACAAACCAACGTTACTGGTTATTCTGATTTATTTCTTTGTTATTTAGCATTTAAAAAGTTATATACAAGAACAAATAGAAATAAGAATGCGGAAGATAAGAAATTCAACAACTTAAATAATAAATCTTACAAAATTTCCTTAAACATACCCCTAGAACTGGTGTCACAATTTCACATACAGTCTAAGATTTACTAAAAACATGAGTCTGAAATAAACAAGTGTAGCTGTCTAGAAATACAAGATAAGACAGAAGGAAATAAATAGATGGTGACGCCAAGGCCTGCGGACGCCTGCAGGACTACCTCTGTGTCGTCGTGGACTGAAGGATACTCCCTCGCTCAATGTCCACTGGGTCCGGCTCCATAATCT
>MDKI01097797.1:0-26222 GCA_005239505.1 Nicotiana paniculata | reverse complement strand
AATTCCCTGTTAGAGTAAACCTAATATTATTTGTAATTCACTTTTACAAGTTTTTCTAATCAATGAACATTGATTTCGTTTTCCTCTTATATCAGGAAGAATAGGCACGTAATAGCAAGAATAAACTACCATAACTTTTCCGGGTTCCTTCCCCCTTAAAATTTTGCAGCACACAGAAAAGGGTACTAAAGAAATCTATGCCAATGACAAACAACAATGACGAACACTAGGAAAGCGCTCATAAAAAATGAAATTATGACTGGATTGGGCCTAGCTCCCAAAAGCAAAACTCAGAATACGGATATAGGCAAGCTGTAGAAGGATAGATGACCTCAACTTGTCACAGAAAATAAAACACAATAAAATATGGCTCCGTTACTGCATTTACAGAGACCACGCCTAAAAGGATTTTCAGACAACCAACATGTATTGAATGCCAGACATAACAAAGTGTAAAATTAGAAATATCAAATAACCACTAGAATTTTCTTGATCAAAAAACAAATATAGAATGTATAGAGAAGTGAAATGCGGCTTACCAGCAAAGTTTGGATTGAATTTCTATCGACATAGTTTCCAGTTTGATTCACTCTGAGGGTCGCAGTTGCACCAAAGCTGCAGGGTAGTCAGGCAAGGGTGATAGTTCGGCTGGAACAAATGAAGTAGTTGCGTTCAGTAAATTTAATGGGTGCAATGTTTGGGATCAATCAAATATCCCTTTATGGTTTGGCTTTAAATGCAAATAGAGAAAACATTGGCGACCGAACTGCAAAACAATTCCAACGGCAATTTTGCTAACAAAACATTGTTCTTGTTCTCAGACACGTAAGCAATTGTGAAAAGCTTTTGAAAGAGAGCATAATAAAAAGGGTGCAATGTTTGGGATCAATGCACTTTCTTTGTTTCTGATATTATCTGGCTTGCTTCAATATTTTATTTGGTAAGTGAACGAGGCCTTTAAAGATGTAAGTAAATGTATCAACTTATCTGTCCGATGAATTTCATTCTTACAAATATATAAAGATACATAAATGATTTTTTTTTTTTTTGATAAGGTATAAAATACAGAAATGAGTTAGATGCAAATATTAGGTACTTTGTGTTATGATCTTTATGAACCCTTTCACTGAACCTAGTAACACTAGCATAATAACAGCCCTAGAACAATCACATCCAACAAAGGTAACAAAATCTCATCACGCTCAAACAATATTCTAAGCAGTTATGCAGAAGAAATCGTATCAAAATCAATAGGTTAATTCTTATCTAAAGATTTAACACAGTACGTTAGAAGTAAAAAATATATAAATGGCCTAACGGGCAGCGAAAGTTCATTGCCGATGATCTTACTTGTATCGAAGGCATAAACTTTAAGCATGTTGTTTCCCAGTTCCTCATGCATTTCCTGGATCTGCTTCGCAAAAGTCACAAGAGGATGACAGCATTGATGAAGCTCAATTAGCTGCAGTGTCACACTATCTGCAAATCCTTCTGGAATCTCTTCTAAGAATCTGCAATCTTTGATATATACATGCTCAAGGCATTGGAAATAATCGTCGGTGGATCTCCAATATCTAATAAACAGATACTCAAGGAGCAAGAACTTCAACTTAGGAAATCCCGTCTCTGTTACTTCCCACTCATCGCCTAAGAAGGCATGATCCTTCAATTCCAGCACCTCGAGATTGGGCAATTTGCTAAAAATGTTCATGCGCTTCCATGGTAGACGAATGCCGCTAAGTGTTAACTTCTTGAGATTTGGAGGGAAAGAACCTGGACTTGGAAGTCTTAAACGCGATGCAGCGCTGGCTGCGGCGGATAGAATACGACCGTACCGTACCACAACATTTAGTTCCTCGAGCTCTTTTAAATATTTAAGAGTATTTCTCCATCCCGTCTCACTACGAAATTTGTCTTCTTCCCCAGCAATTTCCAGTTTCTTCACATTCTTAATCCCTTCAAATATTTCCTTTGTGCAACAAGAAGGTGTCAACCCAGAAATAGTTTGTAGGTTTTCCAAAACCAAGTTCTTAACCTCATTTTCTGATACCATTTTAGGAGAGTCCAAATAAATACTCCAAGAATGGAGATGCCTTAACTGAGATAATTTCCAAATTTCACTTTGTAAGAACATCCTCCATTTAAGATTGAACCTTGGACGAACAATCAGAGTTTGTAAATTCCAAAGATGAGTAATTGGTAAATATCCAGGTTTATAAATCGACAATGCTAAATACCTTAAAAGAACCAAGTCTAGTCTTGGGAAATTGATAAAATATACTTGCTCCAAGTCCAATACCCTCAGAAGTTTGAAATGAAGTTGTGCTAAGTGTTTAAAATAGTTATCATTGTGGACAGAAAAAGAACGCACTTTGCTGTGAGAAAGATCATTGAATTGAGTGGGAGAACAATCACGTGAATCTGAATGATTTGACACCCACCTGCACCCTTGAGGAAGAACCAATCTGGATCCATCAATACTGAAATTCATGATATAATAAAGACTCTGGTAGTCAGCTTCTTTCAAGCAGAAATCATGAACAAGATCATGAATCATACATGTCATGATCTTACCATCCAAACTTCGCTTGCCAACAATAACTAGACTTTTATCAATAAGATAATCTAAATGGCTAGCAGCCGTTTCTTCTAATCCCTCCATCCCCTTTACCTTTAGGAGCCCTTCAGCAATCCATAGTCTAATCAACTTTTCCACAGAAATTTCACTAGCTTTTGGAAAAAGTCCAAAATACAGAAAGCTACCTTTCAAATAAGAAGGAAGATGATTGTAGCTTAAAGCGAGCACTCCTGAGCATTGTTGATAAGCATCAACATCAGCTAATGAGCTCACACCTTCAGCTACTTTTCTCCACTCGTCCAGTGTCCTCATGCTAGAGAGAATCTTGGCAACCACAGAAATCATTAGTGGTAATCCTTTGCAGTTTCTTGCAACCTCCTTTCCAACATTCTCAAATTCAATCGGAAAACCTTTTTCTCCAAATGCTTGTTGATAAAACAAATTCCAACTGTCGTCTGGGTCAAGTAAATGCATTCTGAAAGGATCCTCTCGAGAGCTAGCATATTGAGCAACCTCAACATCTCGAGTAGTCAACAATACCCGACTTCTTTTACCATCGTCTGGAAGACACAGTCTAATCTCATCCCAAGCTTGTTTGCTCCATATGTCATCCACAACAACCAAATACCTTCGACCCATTAAACCTTGTTTCAAGCAAACAGCTAATTCTGAATCGCTTTTATTATCAAGCTCTTCTTCCTTCCCAATAGCAACATATTGAAGGAGGGCTAAAAGCATCTTTCTATAACTATAGTTCTCAGAAACAGTAATCCATCCACAAGTATCAAAGAAGCTCAAAACTGAGGGATCAGTAAACAGCTTTTTGGCAAAAGTTGACTTACCGATGCCGCCCATCCCTGTAACAGAGATGACTTCCATTTGAGTTGAGCCTCCAGTAAGTTGACCCAGCATGCTTGTTTGTTCATTGTTGTACCCCACCATATCATTCTCAAGGGTTGGAGCATGCAATCGTGGAGAAGTACATGAATCACCGAGCGAGGAATTTACAGCTTGCAAACTGTTATTATGACTGTGCTTGATGAGCTCTTCCTTGAGGGAATCAACTTTTTCTATAGCTTGCTGTAAGATCTTAAAAAAGATCTTGAGGGTATCCTTTTGAGGGACTTCGTTCCATTGTTCGTTCATAACATCTTTTATTAGTGATTCAACTTCATCTTCTGCTTCATTTGCTATGTATTTGACTTTTCCATGCAAATTCTTAGTTTGTTCATCATCCGAATTATCAAGAAACTCTTGCAGAGAATCAACCTTCTGGTAGAGTAATTTCAAACGTCTCACATGAGTGTTCCGCAGACCTAATTGTGGTTGCAAAAGCTGAAGCTGTTGTATTGTTCCCATTAGAGAAGTTAGAGCAACGTAAGCAGCCATCTCTCTCTATACTTCTGCAGTAAAGGCCCTCCAGATTAGCTAATGAAACAACTTGACACTTGAAAATGCAGGCATGACAAACACTAAGACTGAATTGTATCACATACAATACAAGTTGTCTTTTTCTTTTTACGAATAGGTAACAAGATGTCATTTTTTAGGCTTTACACATGCTCAAAAATTCCTTTTACCCACATTTTCTTTGCAGTCAATTTATTATGTGCCTTACCTTGCAACTTCCGTAGCTAAGACCCCTGGAAAGTTCATGACACAAACCACTCACAGAACTGTTGTGTCTCTTTTACTTTCTGCTCTTTTAATTTAACTCCACTGAAGTCTAGAACTGCATAAAGTCTAGTCCACTAAAATCACACTTAGTCAACTAAGGTTTTAAAATCGGCTACAATTCACCCCTCTTGTATTTTCAGTAACGAAAACCCCAATCATAGGAAACGTCTCAATCGAGGCAATATTGCAATACCACTGACTTAACTCCTTATCAGATTCAATCACTAAAAATCCTAAATCAAATGGCCCAACATCATAACTTTGGTACATGCAAAATCATGTGGTTTCTATCCTTCATAACAGACACATTAAAAGCATTGCTACCCCACATTCAATTGCAGATTAAATTGATAAAGCATACCCTAATCTCAGCCCAACATATACACACACAAAAAGATACTCCTTTTTTGTCCTATTTATTTGTTACTTTAACCTTTTGCATATCCTTAAAAATTAATAATAAATATTACTATTTGATTAAATTGTAACAGAAAGCATAACTGCTTAAGTGTGTAAGCATTTCAATAATGTAACATCCCAGCGATTTTTCATGATCACGAAACAAATCAAACTCCATATATAGCAATGCAAAATATTGAAACAAAAAAACAGAACTAATGATATTTAAAGTTAGATAAGCACCGTAAACCTGATACCTCTTTGATTGAACTGTCAAATGTTGTGAAAGATTATCTGGCAGTGTAGGTGTGTATTTATAGGAGAGCAAGGAGTAAAATGATGAGATCAAAGATTTGGACATACATATATATATATATATATATATATATATATATATATATATATATATATATATATATTTTGTGGAAGGGAACTTTGCAATGAGAACAATGTGAATGAGGGAACTTTCGTAATAACAATAATTATAATTGTAATCATCGTTGTTATTGTTATTTATTGAAGATATTTTAACATTAAAAAAAATATTCAATGACTCATGTTAGTAGCATTAAGTTGTGGTTAGCCACACAAGAAACAACATTTTAGTGTTAGCGCCACTAACAGGACTCAAAGGAATATTTTAAGTTGCATAATATGGTTTTCTTAATAATACCAGTTAAGAGTCAGCTTCACTCTCAACACTTAAATGAGAATTCAAGATTGTAATTAACAGTCTTTCTCAAGTTTAGTTTAGCTAAAGTCAACTGGCGAGCTAATTGTTGCATTAATTAGCGGATAGCAAATTTAATAACAGTTTTTGTTAAACTCCACATGGTCATTTAATTTATTTAGCTACAAGCTGTCTTTTTTTTTTGAGGGAAAAAAAAAGAAGTAAAAATGAACCAGTGTCGACTGCTATGAGAAATTTTTATTCAACATAACGATGCACAAACTAACAGATTTTGCTCTAATGAATATAAAGCCAGAATTTGTACCAGATCCTTGTCCTTGTTAATAGGCGCTAACAGAGAAGGAATGTTCCCGGAATTGGGGAATTTGGCGGTGGCGCAGCCGTCGGCAGGTGGAAGCATTGCCGGAGATGGAGTTTCTTTCTTCCCTTTTTACAAGTTTGGGTGTGCAAAAGTCTGTTCAACAAAATATGTGATGAGTTTTTGTGCCAGGTAAATGAGTACAATATGCATCAAGGTTTTTTTTTTTTTAAAAAAAAACAATTGATATATATTTCACTTGTGTCTATTTCTCAGTAGGTAGTTATAGGCCGTGATAATTTAGAAGCTGAAACTTTTATTTTTGATCAGCTTTGTTTTGCAAAAATTGAAGCATTTAAGTTAGAAACTATCAGGTCAAATAACAGTAGTAACTGATGGATACTATTTATTACATCCATATAGAAACAAAATTTCCAGTAATTCTTGTTGAAGATGACATATTATTTAATTTACATCAATGAGAATATTATTTACAAAATGTAATCATTTCTCTTTGCAGTCTTCGGCAAGCGATAATGACAATGTAGGTAGCTGTAGAAGCGATAAATAATGATGTGTGGGAATGTCTCAAATATTGAATATGATGGCAACTTCAAGAAATTCAGTCCTCGAACAAATAAGTTGACTTCCATCTGCATTTACTCGACTTGTTATACATGACATTTCTTAACTAAATTAAACACCTGAAAAACATGTGCTCTGATATATAACCAGAATAGAATAGCTTCTTTTTTTCTAGAGCTGTTATTTTGCCAAATTCGTTATGTCCCAACTTTGTCCACACCCGTGAAATATCATTCTCTTCATTATTAGCTTAAAGTCCATTTTTTCCTCCAAAATATTTTCCTTCAAAATTAGTTAATAAATATTGATTATCCCAAAATATTGATCCCATAAATCATCATTCTCTCATGCATGGACATTTGTATTTTTTCCTTTTTATACGGTATAATTATTACGTATTTTTTTAAAAATACAATTTATAATATTATATTTTTTTTTTCTAAATACAATTTATACGGATGCGGAGTTCAAAGGTCTAGTATGTATACATAATATTGTCTTTTCATTTATATGATATAACTTGTCATACCAAACACTTATGTTAATAGAGCTTTCATTAAACACATAATTCACCACCCTTATTCTTAATCTAAACATGAATGCTAACATAGTAACTAGTTTGGAGCCATTAAACCCGAATAACAACCTAGAAACTAGGTCGGATCAACTAAGGAATGCATTACACATATCATTGGGGTTGAATTCAGAAGACGTTTTGATGAATGAAGATGATTCGATCGACATTGTTTCAGACGACAACTTCAATGATGGAGAAAATCATGTTGACGATGGTGCTGCTGATAACAATGATTATGATTATGATGATGATGATGATGATGATGATGACGACGACGACTATTATTTAGAGGAAGAGGCAAAAGCTGGAGAGGAAAGGAAAATGTCTAATGAGTTCAATAAAGAAGATCTCATAACTGGTCCAATTACTAGGATGCGGTTCACTAGTAAGGATGGTATGTTTGATTTTTGTAAAGAACATGCAAGATTATCAGGGTTTTGCATTGTTAAAAGAACATCAAACCAAAAAGGTGGTGATATTATTAGGTATGTTCAATATGGTTGTGATAGGTCTAGGGAACCAAGGAATAAGCATGTTACCAAGAGGATGAACTGTCCTGGTAGAATAAATGGAGTTTTGGAGGAGAATGGTTCATGGCGTGTTTCAAAGGTGGTTAAAAAATATAATCATCAATTGGAACCAGCACTATCGCGATTGATGGTTGGACACAGATCGCTTAGTAGGTCTCTTAAGAGAACTCTTGTAGCTAAAGATATTGCTGGCTTAAGACCTTCAAAAAATATAAGAGTCGCTGAAGTACTTGCCGGTGGCCCCGAAAATCTGGGTTGTACACCAAAAGATTTTCGAAATTATATTTTGAAGAGTAGAAAGCTTCATTTGCAGGAAGGGGACGCACAATCATTGCTCAAGTTCTTCAGTGACATGCAACAAAAAGATAGGGAATTTTACTACTCCGTAGATGTGGATAGTTTTGGTCGACTTCGTAATGTCGTATGGGTTCATTCACACTCCAAGGTTGCGTATGAGGAGTTCCATGATGTAATATGCCTCGATACAACATACCTAGTGAATCGGTACAATATGTCATTTGCTTCATTTGTTGGTGTAAATCAGCATAGGCAATCCATACTTTTGGGATGTGCTCTTATGTCTAGTGAAGATGTAATAAGTTACAAAATGGTGATCTCTAGTAACAAGAGGGACAAAACTTCTCTTGCCAACAATAACTAGACTTTTATCAATAAGATAATCTAAATGGCTAGCAGCCGTTTCTTCTAATCCCTTCATCCCCTTTACCTTTAGGAGCCCTTCAGCAATCCATAGTCTAATCAAATTTTCCACAGAAATTTCACTAGCTTTTGGAAAAATTCCAAAATACAGAAAGCTACCTTTCAAATAAGAAGGAAGATGATTGTAGCTTAAAGCGAGTACTTCTGAGCATTATTGATAAGCATCAACATCAGCTAATGAGCTCACACCTTCAATTACTTTTCTCCACTCGTCCAGTGTCCTCTTGCTAGAGAGAATCTTGGCAACCACAGAAATCATTAGTGGTAATCCTTTGTAGTTTTTTGCAACCTCCTTTCCAACATTCTCAAATTCAATCGGAAAACCTTTTTCTCCAAATGCTTGTTGATAAAACAAATTCCAACTGTTGTCTAGGTCAAGTAAATGCATCCTGAAAGGATCCTCCCGAGAGCTAGCATATTGAGCAACCTCAACATCTCGAGCAGTCAATAATACCCGACTTCTTTTACCATCGTCTGGAAGACACAATCTAATATCATCCCAAACTTGTTTGCTCCATATGTCATCCAAAACAACCAAATACCTTCGACCCATTAAACCTTGTTTCAAGCAAACGACTAACTCTGAATAGCTTTTATTATCAAGCTCTTCTTCCTTCCCAATAGCAACATATTGAAGGAGGGCTAAAAGCATCTTTCTATAACTATAGTTCTCAGAAATAGTAATCCATCCACAAGTATCAAAGAAGCTCAAAACTGAGGGATCAGTAAATAACTTTTTGGCAAAAGTTGACTTACCGATGCCACGCATCCCTGTAACAGAGATGAATTCCATTTGAGTTGAGCCTCCAGTAAGTTGACCCAGCATGCATGTTTGTTCATTGTTGTACCCCACCATATCATTTTCAAGGGTTGGAGCATGCAATCGTGGTGAATTACACGAATCACCGAGCAAGGAATTTACAGCTTGCAAGTTGTTATTATGAATATGCTTGATGAGCTCTTCCTTGAGGGAATCAACTTTTTCTATAGCTTGCTGTAAGATCTTAAAAAAAATCTTGAGGGTATCCTTTTGAAGGACTTCGTTACATTGTTCGTTCATAACAACTTTTATTTGTGATTCAACTTCATCTTCTGCTTCATTTGCTATGTATTTGACTTTTCCATGCAAATTCTTAGTTTGTTCATCATCTGAATTATCAAGAAACTCTTGCAGAGAATCAACCTTCTGGTAGAGTAATTTCAAACGTCTCACATGAGTGTTCCGCAGAGCTAATTTTGATTGCAAAAGCTGAATCTTTGGATCCATTAAACCCGAATAACATCCTAGAAACTAGGTCGGATTAACTAAGGAATGCATTACACATATCATTGGGGTTGAATTCGGACGACAGTTTGATGAATGAAGATGATTCGATCGACATTGATTCAGACGATAACGTCAATGATTGTCACGCCCATTTCTGGAGTCGTGATGGCGCCTGTCGTGGAACCAGGCAAGCCACCTATTTTATCTAACTAAACACAATTTCCAATATAATGCCCTTTTTAACAAGTCTGAAATCAATAATAATAATAGTAAATCCAATATTTTTGGGAAAGCCAGTTTATGAAATTCAAAAGACCAGATCACGGTCTGAAAATAAATACAATAGGTAGAAAGGAAAGAGAAGACGAGATCACGGTCGCCAGCTGCTACCTCGTCAACTCTGATGAAACTGCTGTGCACAGACCCGAGCTAAATTCTGATGTACTTGGATCTGCACACAAGGTGCAGGGGGTAATATTAGTACACCAACTCAGTAGTAACGAAACCAAACTACGGGCTGAGAGGTAATGATGGACTAAACCTCTGATAATTCAAACAACAGTATACAAATTGGACATGACAATAATATATCAGGAATTAAACACAATGTATCAAGATATGTCTGTAACTCTGCATACTAGCATGAATGCATATAGAACCAAGAATGATGTGTACTCATTAGTCAAGCTATCATAAGGTGGTCCACTCAGTACTAGAATACGGCCTTCAGGCCCAGGGAAGTCCATCACGGATATTACATAAACACAAGTGACACAATCACCAAGTACTGAGGAAAAAGGCCAATCCAGCCGCCACGGAGAAATCCATCTCCGGAACATGATAACCACGGAGAAGTCCATCTCCAGAACAGAATACTCGGACAAATCCATGCCCAGGGAAATCCATCCCTCAATATTTGTGCGCTCACTGGGGGTGTATAGACTACGGAGGGGCTCCTTTCAGCCCAAGCGCTATATCAAGCCAACGAAGGCATGATTTCAGGATTGCTGCGGTGTGCAATCCGACCTCATAACTGTCTCAAAACTAGGCTCGCCTCACTCAGCCAGTACCTTCCAGTCTCACTCACAATGCTCTACCATATGAAAATCAGCTCAAACCAATGATAATATAGAATAAACTAGCAACTTACGAGACTGAGGCATGAAACATATACTATAACATGAATGAGTGCATGAAAGCAATAATCACAGATAGAGACAACAATAATCGACCATTCCGGTCTAAACACATCGGCATGAAGCCTTAATATTTGTACTTAGCATGATTTCTATTTCGTTCAAGGTAATTACCACATTCATAGTACAATATCAATCTGAGATAACTAGTAGACAGTGCCATGAGATGAGCCAGGCTACAAATATTTGGTAAACGCCTGCATGCCCGTCACTTGGCAAGTGCGTCACCTTAATTAACAACAAATATCAAATAGTTTGGGGTTTCGAACCCTCAGTTCCAAGTTTGGAAGCGTTACTTACCTCAAAACTAGCTAATACACTACTCCACAGTGCCCTTGCCTCTAAATTCGGCCTCCGAGTGCTCCAAATCTACCAACAATCATATGTATATAATTATAATATGCTAAGAAACTAATCCCAATCGAAATGTATCAAAATACTCAAAACTTCCGAAATTGGTCACCCGACCCCCGGTCCACATCCCGAAATTCAGAAATTTTTATACCAAACTGTTCTTCATCATCTCACGAGTCTGTACATATAAAGAACACTAAATTCGGAGTCCAAATGACCTCTCAAATCACCATTTTAAAGATTCTTAATCCCAAGCCCTAATCACCCAATTTACACTGATTTCTTCCTAATTTTCACCATAATTCCGACCTTTAATCACATATAAACGAATTTAGAGTCCAAAAATCTTACCTTGGTGAAGAACTATCGAATCCCCTCTTCAAAACCCTTTCAAAAGCTTCAACCCGGATGAAATATTAAGAAAATGGCTAAAATTCGCGAACGCATGTTTTTATACCTTCTGTCCAGTGGGTCCGCACTTGCGACCACTTACACGCACTTGCAGAAGCGCACCTACGGATCCCAGGTGCGCACCTGCGAAAAAATCCTAAGGCCCTCAAATCCCGCACCTGTGATTGAACACCCGCACCTGTGGCCTCGCAGGTGCGGCAATTACCTCGCACCGGCGGAAATCCCCTCACTTGGCCAACATCCGCACCTGCGGCTCCCCATCCGCAGGTGCGAAAACACCAGAAGTGACAAAAATCATTCCAAATTCCCCGTTAGCCATCTGAAACCATCCCGAGCCCCTCGGGACCCCAACCAAACATTGAATTGATAGGTTTCGGCATGAGATTCGATATTTGAAGAATTGGAAGTTCATAAGCTTGATTTTTGGTCTGATTCATCGTTTTGATGTTGTTTTAAGTGATTTGAAACTTCGAGCGAGTCCGTGTTAGGTTATATGACTTGTGTGAGTGATTAGACGGGGTCCCGGGAGCCTAGGGTGTGTTTCGGATGGGCTACTGATCATTTTCTTGCATTTTGAACTGCTGAAGTTGCTGCTTCTGATATCCTTCTTCGCGATCGCGATGCCTTGCTGAAGACCACCTGGAATTTTCCTCCTCGCGTTTGCATGACCCCTCCCGCATTCGCGAAGCCCAGCTTTCTTTCCCATCGCGTTCGCGTAAGCTCTCACGCGTTCGTGTAGAGTAACTCCTGGACCTCGCTATTTTCTTCATCGCGTTCGCGTTCCAAGCGTCGCGTTCGCGTAGCTTCATTAGCCCAGACCTTTGCGTTCGCATGATGTCCCTCGCGTTCACGAAGGGACAACCTTCACTTTTTCTTCTTCGCGAACGCGATCCTACTTCCGCGTTCGCGATGCATTAAATGCCTGGGCAGTTATAAACATCTCAAAATCTGAGGGTTAGCCATTTTTACCAAAACACAAGCTTGGGAGCTCGAATTTGGGAGAAATTTTGAAGGTTTTTTGTGGGCAACTGCTAGGTAACGATGCTCTACTCCCTTATGCTTAAAACTCACTAATCTAATCACTAATTCCTCCTTAATTTCGGATTTTTGAATGAAAAATGGGTAAAACTTCATAGACCGAATTTTTGAGTTTTGATTGGGGTTTTGACATCCGTTTTGAGATATTTTTATATGGTTAGACTCGTGAGAGTATGAGGTTTCTGAAAACGTTAATTTCACCCGATTCTGAGATGTTGGCCTGAGGGGCGTTTTGGTCATTTTATCTAAATTCGCGTCTTAGCTTTGAATTAAATGGTAGAATCAGTTGCTTGAGATGTTATTTACGATATGTAATTGAATTGAATAGATTTGGGCCACTTGGATTCGGATAGTCGTGGCAAACGTGTGGTTTCGAGTTGATTTTGTGCCGGTTCGAGGTAAGTATCTTGCCTAACCTTGTGTGGGGGACTTCCCCTTAGGATTTGAGTCTTCTATATTGATTGTATTCCTTGTACGTGAGGTGACGAGTGCGTGCTCGGATTTATTTGTGGAAAATTTCCCTTATTAGGTTCTTAGCTCCTTGTAATTATTAAGTGTGAAGTTCTTTTTGATCTGATTGAGTTCCCTGTTATTAGTTTCACCTCTACATGTGTTTACATGGAAATTAATTGCCCTTTTTGGTTTATTCTTGTTACCTAATTGACTCTTGCTTGGTTTAACTGAAGATTCCTACCCTTCCATAGTCGTGTTATCTCTCGTAATTGCTTGTCTCTATTTGGAAATCATTAGTATCTCTCATGTAATTAATTGGTCTTAATGGAGGTTACGATTATCTTTCCTCTGCTCATCCTTAATTGAAATCATTGTATACCCTTCGTAACTTGCCCAACTGTAAAAGGAGTTAGATATCCTATGTTTAGTTGATAATTACTTATTTAAACTTATTGATTCATGTTAACCTCCGTTGAACTACGTATTATGAAATCATTATTTCATATTATCTTCTCTTGTTGCGTTGTTCTTATTACGCTTAGTATTCTCTGTTATGGTTATTCCTTGTGAGCTAGTTGTACCGTCTCCTGGTGAATGGAGGCACCTGAGTTGATTTCCTTGCGTTGTTCTTGTAAACATTTTCATTCGTGGTGTTGTACTTGATATTGTGGTGCACGAGGTTTCTGCCGTGCGGTTGTTGATATTGTGATGCACGAGGTTTCTGCTGTGCGGTTTTTGATATTGTGATGCACGAGGTTTCTGTCGTGCGGTTGTTGATATTATGATGTACGAGATTTCTACCGTGCGGTTGTCGAAATTGTGATGCACGAGGACTTTCCGTGCTATTGTTGCTATTGATGTATTGCACATGCGGCGTAATAAGGCGGGATATGTTTATATGCTTATATGTGGGTTGCGCATGTGACGGAATAAGGTGGAAAAATTATGATGCATGTGTGGCGGAATAATGCGGCACTTATTATATTATTATTTTCACACGTGGCGAAATAAGGTGGGCTATGTCAGGGTTAGTTGTAAAGAATTGTGACAGCCTATAGAGGCATTTCTATGTTGTTTAATAATGATTGTGGGTTACTTACCTGTAAGAGTTTTATCGCTTGGGAGTTGTGAGGAAACATTGTACGTGCGTTTCGTTCTCCTTTTTATGTTACTAGTTGGTAGAATTCTTGTTAAAACACTTTCACAAGCATACACGTAGTTGAACACTCCTATTAGAGATGAATTCCTCCTGTTTTGCTAAGGGTGGTGGTACGCCTTCGTTTACCCATCATACATGTGAGATTGGCCCTAGTTAGCCAGTTAGTTGTCAGTATGAATGAGAGACTGATGGGGCACAGGATGCCAAGTGTTAGATTTCAGATACTGGGGTTTTGGGAGTGGTGGTTTGTCCGAGATTTGGTAAGATTGTGGAAATAGTTGAATAAGACCTTATGTGTGAACATCATCGTAGGTTATGAGTTATTAATTTGTTTTCCCCCTTACTGTGTTATGAACTTGGGATTTGGATTGGGATTTTTGCCGTCATTACATATCATCATTTATCATTTTCCTCGTTGTTGCTTGCTGTTCTTTCTCCCTTATGGTGAATTGTAGCATTAATTTTCTCTTCGTGCAGTCTTTACATATTTATATATCATTTCCATTGTACATATGATTATACTGTTTATTTGACCGGTAGGTGTCTCGACTGTCCCTCGTCACTACTCCACCGAGGTTAGTCTTGATACTTACTGGGAACCGCCGTGGTGTGCTCATGCTACTCTTCTGCACATTTTTGTTGTGCAGATACAGGTACTCCCATTCAGTTCTGTCAGCCTTGGAATGAGGCATTTCTATAGAGACTTCGAGGTATATCTGCTACATCCGCAGGTCGAAGAGTCACTTTCTACCTTCTGTAATAAGTGTAGCCTTTCAGTATTTTTCCTTTGTTTAGATATTCTTGAGTTAGAGATACTTATGTATCCTTTAGCTTGTGATTTGTGAGATTTCGGGTTTTGGGAATTGTGTTAGCTTCGAGAGGTGTTATTGTATGTGCCGAGCGGCACCTTAAAGGTTGTTTATTTTACTAGTTTATTTTTAATTATTTTCTTCCGCAATTATGGTTTATCTTCCGCATTGTTAGGCTTACCTAGTTGTAGGGGCTGGGTGCCGTCACGACATGTTCACGGAGGGCGAACTGGGGCCGTGACAACAGTACAATATCAATCTCAGATAACCAGTAGACAGTTCCATGGGATGAGCCAGGCTACAAATATTTGGTAAACGGCCGCATGCCCGTCACTTGGCAAGTGCATCACCTTAATTAACAACAAATATCAAATAGTTTGGGGTTTCGAACCCTCAGTTGCAAGTTTGGAAGCATTACTTACCTCAAAACCGGCTAATACACTACTCCGCAGTGCCCTTGCCTCTAAATTCGGCCTCCGAGTGCTCCAAATCTACCAACAATTAGATGTATATAATTATAATATGCTAAGAAACTAATCTCAATCGAAATGTATCAAAATACTCAAAAAATTCCGAAATTGGTCAAAATCAGACCCCCAAGCCCACGTCCCAAAATTCAAAAATTTTTATACCAAACTGTTCTTCGTCATCTCACGAGTGTGTACATATAAAGAACACTAAATTCGGAGTCCAAATGACCCCGCAAATCACCATTTTAAAGATTCTTAATCCCAAGCCCTAGTCACCCAATTTACACTGGGTATTCCCTAATTTCCACCATAATTCCGACCTTTAATCACATATAAACAAGTTTAGAGTCCAAAAATCTTACCTTGGTGAAGAACTATCGAATCCCTTCTTCAAAACCCATCCAAAAGCTTCAAACCTGGATGAAATATTGAGAAAATGGCTAAAATTTGCGAACGTACATTTTTATACCTTCTGTCCAGTGGGTCCGCACCTGTGACCACTTACACGCACCTGTGGAACCGCACCTACGGATCCCAGGTGCGCACCTACGGAAAAATCCTAAGAACCTCAAATCCCGCACCTGCGATTGACCTCCCGCACCTGCGGCCTCGCAGGTGCGGCAATTACCTCGCACCTGCAGAAATCCCCTCACTCGACCAACTTCCGCACCTGCGGTGCCACGTCCCCTCCTGCGGAACCGTATCTGCGGCTCCCCATCCGCAGGTATGAAAAACCCCAGCAATAGAACCAACAGTGACAAAAATCATTCCAAATTCCCCGTTAGCCTTTCGAAACCATCCCGAGCCCCTCAGGACCCCATCCAAACATACCCACACCTCATATATGATCATTCAAACTTAGTCGAGCCTCCTAAACATCAAACATAACATCAAAACACCAGAATCACACCAAATTCAAGCCTAAGAAACTCGAAATTTCTAAAATCCTCCAACGATGCCGAAACTACCCAAAACAACTCCGATTAACCTGAAATTTTGCAGACATATCCAAAATGACATTATGAACCTGTTCCAACTATCGAAATTCTATTCCGACCCCGATAGCCTATTTTTCGCTGCCGATCGGAAATCGCCAAAAACTAACTTTCGTCAATTCAAGTCTAATTTTACACCGGACATCACAAAAATATTCCGAGCACACTCCTAAGTCCCAAATCACCTAACGACGCTATCTGAGCCATAAAATCTGCATTTCGAGGTCCTTTCCCAATAAGTCAACTCTCAGTTGACTTTTCCCATTATAAGGCTATCTTTTCAATACTAAGTTACTGAATTCTCATTTAACCATTCCGATTTCAAGCCTATCAACTATAACACATCAATAATAGAATAACTAACCTATGACAAGTCAATAACAACGATTATAATGCAGGTTTTACGTAACGACGGACCGGGTCGTTACAATGATGGAGAAAATCATGTTGATGATGGTGTTGCTGATGACGATGATTATGATTATGATGATGACCATTATTTAGAGGAAGAGGCAGAAGCTGGAGAGGAAAGGGAAATGCCTAATGAGTTCAATAAAGAAGATCTCATAACTGGTCCAATTACTGGGATGAGGTTCACTAGTAAGGATGTTATGTTTGATTTTTATAAAGAATATGCAAGATTATCAGGGTTTTGCATTGTTAAAATAACATTAAACAAAAAAGGTGGTGATATTGTTAGGTATGTTCAATATGGTTGTGATAGGTCTAGAAAATCAAGGAATAAGCATGTACCAAGAGAATGAACTGCCCTGCTAGAATAAATGGAGTTTTGGAGGAGAATGGTTCATGACGTGTTTCAAAGGTGATTAAAAAACATAATCATCAATTGGAACCAGCACTATCGCGATTGATGGCTGGACACAGATCGCTTAGTAGGTCTCTTAAGAGAACTCTTGTAGCCAAAGATATTGCTGGCTTAAGACCCTAAAAAAATATAAGAGTCGCTGAAGTACTTGCCGATGGCCCCAAAAATCTAGGTTGTACACCAAAGGATTGTCGAAATTATACTTTGAAGAGTAGAAAGCTTCATTTGCAGGAAGGGGACGCACAATCATTGCTCAAGTTCTTCAGTGACATGCAGCAAAAAGATAGGAAATTTTACTACTCCATAGATGTGGATGGTTTTGGTTGACTTCGTAATGTCGTATGGGTTCATTCACACTCCAAGATTGCATATGAGGAATTTCATGATGTTATATGCCTCGATACAACATACCTAGTGAATCGGTACAATATGCCATTTGCTTCATTTGTTGGTGTAAATCAGCATAGGTAGTCCATACTTTTGGGATGTGCTCTTATGTCTAGTGAAGATATAATAAGTTACAAAATGGTGATCTCTAGTAAGAGAGGGAAACATTAAGCTGTCTAGTAACAGACAAACAGCAAAATTTGCATATATTAATAGAAAATAACTGCCACAATATAAATAATAAAAAAAACATAATTTGCAACACAAAATGACATTAACAAACAACAAAATTTGCAAGATAAATAGCAGAATTTGCAACACAAAATGGTATTAACATAATAGTAACATAATATTAACAGAAAATTAAGAGAATAATGTTTAATACAAAATTAACACATGGCATATACCAGTACTACTTAATTTGAACTTTTAAAATAATTTCTGCTTCAGGTGATGCACACTGAAATTCTGGCCGCTTAGTTAGTACTTTGATACTTTCACTATCTTCATAGGTTAATGCCTCAATTTTTATTATCAGAAGAGCCGGAGACTTCGCCAAAAGAAGCTTGAGCAGTTGCATGAGAGGATTATCCGTCGAATACTCCTAATCACAATGACTCTAAGGTTGTTGAATGTTGTATCTCCAAACCTTTCTTCCAAGTCAATATTATCCAGAGCAAAAGGTACCTCACTATTATCCACCTAAGAATAAAAAAAACAAATGGAGATGTTTAAGTAAGAACACAAGCAACGAAATATAATTCAGTAAGAAGCAAAAGAAAAGACCTATGATGATTAAGTAAGAACCTTGATTTCCAGATATTCCAAACATGGGAAGCTTCTCATCAAGCACAAAACACAAGCGACGAAATATAATTCACTCTGATAAAGATCATCGAGGTAAAGATGTTTCACACAGTCAACATAAAAGGGAAGACTAGTTGGTACTTGACCTGCACTTGCAGCCAATATCTAGAAAAAACATCCCAAATTAAAGGTTGGCTCATAGCACAAAGTATGTTCCACATATGAAAATGCATTACGGTTAAGTTATGAAACATTTACCTTGACACTACGGTTATCCAAATGGAGATTTTTGTCACGACCCAAATTTCCCTATGTTGGGTATCGTGATGACACCTAGTCTTAGGGACTAGGTAAGCCTAACAGTTACTGAATAACAACAATAATAAAATAAAAACTAACAGTCTCGATATAGAATCTTGACAGAATTTACAAATTTTTCCAAAACCGGTAATACAAGTCATAAGCTCTACGAATCTCCTACGACTTCTAAATACAACTGTTTGGAAATAAATACAACAATGCATTAATACTACTTATAAGAAGGTGACTCTGAAGCCTACGAACGCAACAACAGGTTACCTTGAGTCTCCCCGGCAATCATCCACGCAACTACTACAATATATATCTGGATCTGCACACAAAAATATGCAGAAGTGTAGTATGAGCACACCACATCAGTGCCCAGTAAGTATCAAGACTAACCTCGGTGGAGTAGTGACGAGGACTAGTCAAGACACCACTGGTCTACAAAATAACTGACATGAATATAGAAATAATCGAACACTACATCTGTCTAAGACTTTACAGAATAATTTACAACAATGACAATATAATGTGAAAGGAAATTATAGAAATTAAGCACGAAACAACATAAAAATACAAAGAAAGATGGACATCAAAACAAGCCAAACCGGAAGAAAACACAATGCAATAGAGAACATCAATAACTCAACTCTATGTTTGTTTGTTCACATCGAGCCTTAGCCATTAAAATCCATAAACTGGTGGAAACCTTTAAATAGCAGTTCATATGAAAAACTTTGCAAATATAATCATTTTAGTATAGAAAGATTTCCTCTGAAAACATACTTTCTCCAAAAGTATATATAAGTATATTTAATAGAGAGAATTACGTAAAACATAGTTTCTTTCAAAATACGAAAATTCCAAAGATGCTTTCCCAATAAATGACTTTCAAATATCATTTTATACGAGACGAATGCTTTTCAAACATACCTTCGATGTAAAAGTCCTTCAGATAATCATTTCGAAACCATTACTTTTTCAATAATACTTTTCAGTAAAATCTCGTAATTATAATCTCCTCAAGGTAAATTTATCGGAACTCAGTCCGTAACTCAAAACTTGCCATGCAGTACAGGAGAAATATCAAGTCTTGTCAATAATGCAGTAAGAGATCAGTATGAATATCCGAATTAAATCAACGGAATATTAACTCTTAAACAAGTGCAGTAAATATCAGACAGGAACAACGAAAGTAATAATGCAAAGACAAGTGCACGGCATCACCCTTCGTGCTTTTACTCTCATCCTCATAATAAATAAATAGAAACATGGCACGACATGTCCCCTTGTGCTAAAATATCATAAACATGGCACGGAATGTCCCCTCGTGCCAAAATAACATAAACATGGCACGGAATATTCCCTCGTGCTAAGATAACATAAACATGGCACGGAATGTCCCCTCGTGCTAAAATAACCTAAACATGGCACGGAATGTCCCTCGTTCTAAAATAACATAAACATGGCACATAATGTCCCCTCGTGCTAAAATAACATAAACATGGCACAGAATGTCCCCTCGTGCTAAAATATCATAAACGACAGTTTGACAAGGAGAATCAACAATAAAAACCATTAATCACAACATCCCGGCAAGGGAGTCAATAATGCAAACAATATCATTAACAGCATAAACAATACTAGAAACCATACCATCCCGGCAAGGGATTCAACAATGAAAACAACATCATCCCGGCAAGGGAAACATCTATAACCAATCTCGCCTAAACAATTAACTTTACGGAATAAAACTCAGCTTAAACAAAGGCCCAGTAATAGGCAACATCAAGGAATTATCAACGACATAAATGTTTATCAACTAGACCCAAGTAGCACATAAGGGAAAAATCATATAAATCACAATGTAAGACTCACATGCATGCTTGACAGCAACGAACGAATGTTCTAACTACGACTAAATAACTATAAAGCTAGATAACACTAATATGGTCAATTTGGCCGTTTTAGAAAGCAAATGTAGTATGAAGATAAGAGCGGTAAAATATTCAATTAAGTCAATTAAGATCAAATAGCCAACGAAGGAATCCAAAAGCAAGTAATTCTAATTTAAGCAGGAAAGGATGAAATTAACAACTGAGGATTCAAATGTAACAATTACAACTCATACACAGGTAACATAAGAACCTACGAATCCTAAAAGGCCAATCTATTAGCATATAAGTCCGAGTACGCACTCGTCACCTCGCATACATGGATTACAATCAACAAAAAGACTCAATCCTATGAGGTAGTTCCCCACACAAAGTTAGGCAAGATACTTACCTCAATTCGGCTAATCTCCTACTCAACTTAGCTTTTTCCTTTACGAATTCACCAACGCTCGGCTCAATATGAACATAATGTACACCAATTATTTTTGTTGGGGTACTAATAAAAAAGAACCGTATTACAGTGCTGAAGCAACCAACTTTAACCCACCCATTTAGTAGCTTAGAAGTAACTAGTCGTTTGTATAATAATAAGAAAGCTCATACAATGAGAGTTAAAGTTATCATTGTCATGTACAATAAATTGGATTATTAAAGTGAACTTCTCAATTTAGGACATGAAAATATCCCAACCTAAGCATGATGCCACGTAAATTCCCACCTTATTGTGATACTTGCACCAAATTCTCTTATTTGTTTTTCTTGCCTCCGGTGAATAATTTGTAACAACTGTAGAAAAGCAAGCCCCAACTAACAAAGATAAAATCACAAAATGGTCTTCCTTCCATTGGGCATGATTCATCGGCTCTGACCAGCAATTGACCTTAGGAAGCCCGTGATGATCAGCTGCTCGGCAAGGACATGGCGCTGAACGAGAGAAGCGGTGGCCGAGGAGGGGAAGCGAGTGAGGCCGCCGCTCGACGAGCCGCCATTTCCAACGAAGTAGTCATAGTTTTGTTATGTTCTGAGATCGAACAGGATAGGGTTTCCATTTTTCTGTGGCACCCATTTCAAGATCAGTTCCAATTATTGCCCTTTAAGCAGTTCTTGATAAACCCAGATGAAAAATGCAGCCCATTACAGTTTGAAAGAAGAGATATTTAAGAATAGGTGGATTGCTTCAAGTGAACTCAAAAATTATCAAGAAAACCAACGACCCTACAAGAAGCACAAGGATGCCGAGAAATTTTTCAAAAGAAAAAGAGGGTTCAATGGCTAATCTACAACCTAAATAGAATCATTTGTTTGCTGATTATTTTGGTTACAACCAAAAGGATCGTCACTGGTCAATTCATGAACAAGAAAAAGAATACCCCCAACAAGTACTGTGTTTATTTTTAATTAAAAAAAATCAACTAATTGTTATTGGTACAACATTAATTATAATATTTTTGTTAAGTAGTTTCTAAATAGCTATATAGATATTACAATAGTATACAGAATATATTGATTAAAGTGATGAACGAGTGGGGCAGGTGTTTTTCTCCATTATCCAAATTACTTTTTCAACTTTCGCCAAATTACCTCAAATTACTCTACGGACCTTCAAAATCAATTCCGGACACGCAATTAAGTTCAAAATCATCATACGAAGCTGTTGATATTATCCAAAACTTATTCCGGAGCCGTTTACACAAAAGTCAAATCTCCGGCCAAATCTTACCGCTTAAGTTCCCAAAATTAAAATTTTCCTTCCAATTCGACTCCGGATTATCCGGTAACTGAATCCAACCATGCACGCAGGTCGATACACAATGTGAAGCTGCTTATGACTTTACACCAATGAACGGAGCTTAGATACTCAAAACGACCAGTCGGGTCGTTACAATTTTCCAGCGCACAAAAAGACCCAAAGAACCTAGTATTGTGATGTCTTGATTCTAGAATATAGTCTCCCCTAAGAGCAAGCGATAATTGTGTCAGAAGAGGAATAGTTTTCAAATGAATAAAGCTTACTCTACCTTTGAATTCAAGGAACGTCAGTTTGGAGGCATTAATTTCAATGACAGCACTGAAACTATCTAATATTTCAAGCACCAATTGCTCGAGCAACGGGCAATGAGAGATTAAGCTTCCAAGCAATGTGGACAAAACAGTGACATTGTATAACTTCAAGCTAATTAACATTCCAAACCCATTGAAGGCTGGTGGAGGAGATAATAAACAATCTTCAAGAGATAGATGCTTCAAATTCAAACATTTGAAAAATGAAGCAGGCAATTTGTGTGGTCTCTCCCTAATCGGAAATTTTAGAATAAGATTTTCGATGACACTTTCAGAGAGGAACCCTAAAAACCTTCTAACATAAGTAAAGTCTTCCGAAAATGGAATTGCGAGTGTAAAATGTTTAACTTGTCCGCCATGAAGATCCAAAATATGGCGGATAATATTTTTAAAGTAACTTGGTTGGTCTATTTTTCAAAGGGTTTGATCAAGAGTTAATTGTGGAATTCTACACCATTTATACCGCTATTTCCTTGATAAAATGCTTGTTCTAACAACATCTGGTAATGGCATAAGTACTAGAATATGATCGAGTACTTCCTCAGACAGATTGCTGAGGAAATCGAAAGGTAAAGTTTCAATGCAAATTCTTTTGTTAACTAGCGACATTATATTAGAATTAGGGATATAGGGATCAGAAAAACTAATGAGAATAGTACTAAAATTAAGTTAAAGAGAATGGAACCTGTTGAAATTGTATGGAAGAAGAAGAAGAAGAAGCGAGAAACCTGTTGAAAAACTCTAAAGATGGAGCGCCAAGGGAGCATTGGGATCCACAGACTTGAAATTTTGGGCGGATAAATTCTTATACTTATACAGAAACTTTTAGAGTTCAATTCTATAAAAAACGGAAACTTATCAAACACACAATTCTTAATAGTTTCTTTGGTATTAGTGCTTAGTTAATGAGTGCGGAGTCGGGAGATCGAATCTCTCCCTTAACATGGCCAATTTTAATTTCTTCTTTTCACCCCAATCATTTTTTTTTAATAAAAAATAATTAAACCATTTGGTACATTTTTTATCATATTAATATAATGATTTAGTAATATTATAGCCGTTTATATAGTTTCATACATTAAGGTCATACGTATCGGCCAATGACAACCATACAAGTCCACCGATTAAGGTTGTTGTAGTCATATGAACTATGATAATTACATCGTTGCGATTCATAGTAATATAATAGCCGTTTATATAATTTCATACATTAAGGTCATACGTATCGGCCAATGACAACCATACAAGTCCACCGATTAAGGTTGTTGTAGTCATATGAACTATGATAATTACATCGTTGCGATTCATAGTAATATAATAGCCGTTTATATAATTTCATACATTAAGGTCATACGCATCGGCCAATGGAAACTAAGTAATTCCACCGAATAAAGTTGTTTTAGTCATATGACCTATGATAATTACATCGTTGCGATTCATAGTAATATAATAGCCGTTTATATAATTTCATACATTAAGGTCATACGCATCGGCCAATGGAAACTAAGTAATTCCACCGAATAAAGTTGTTTTAGTCATATGACCTATGATAATTACATCGTTGCGATTCATAGTAATATAATAGTCGTTTCTATAATTTTCATACATTAAGGTCATACGTATCGGCCAATGGAAACTAAGTAATTCCACCGAGTAAAGTTGTTTTAGTCATATGACCTATGATAATTACATCGTTGCGATTCATAGTAATATAATAGCCGTTTATATAATTTCATACATTAAGGTCATATGTATCAGCCAATGACAACCATACAAATCCGACGGCTAAGGTTGTTGTAGCCATAGGAACTATGATAATTACATCGTTATGATTCATAGTAATATTATAGTCGTTTATATAATTTCATTCATTAAGGTCATACGTATCGGCCAATGGCAACCATACAAGTCCCCCGGCTAAGGTTGTTGTAGTCATATGAACTATGATAACTACATCGTTGCGATTCATAGTAATATAATAGCCGTTTATATAATTTCATACATTAAGGTCATACGTATCGGCCAATGGAAACCATACAAGTTCACCGGCTAAGGTTGTTGTAGTCATATGAACTATGATAATTATATCATTGCGATTCATAATAATATAATAGCCGTTTATATAATTTCATACATTGAGGTCATACGTATCGGCCAATGGGAACCATACAAGTCCACCGACTAAGGTTGTTGTAGTCATATGAACTATGATAATAACATCTTTGCGATTCATAGTAATATTATAGCCGTTTATATAATTTCATTCATTAAGGTCATACGTATCGGCCAATGGCAACCATACAAGTCCACCGGCTAAGGTTGTTGTAGTCATATGAACTATGATAATTACATCGTTGCGATTCATAGTAATATAATAGCCGTTTATATAATTTCATACATTAAGGTCATACGTATCGACCAATGACAACTATACAAGTCCACCGGCTAAGGTTGTTGTAGTCATATGAACTATGATAATTACATCGTTGCGATTCATAGTAATATAATAGCCGTTTATATAATTTCATACATTAAGGTCATACGTATCGGCCAATGGCAACTAAGTAATTCCACCGAGTAAATTTGTTTTAGTCATATGACCTATGATAATTACATCGTTGCGATTCATAGTAATATAATACTCGTTTATATAATTTCATACATTAAGGTCATACGTATCGGCCAATGGCAACCATACAAGTCCACCGGCTAAGGTTGTTACATTATAGTCATATGAACTATGATAATTACATCGTTGCGAGTCGTAGTAATATAATAGCCATTTATATAATTTCATACATTAAAGTCATACGTATCGGCCAATAGCAACCATACAAGTCCACTAGCTAAGGTTGTTGTAGTCATATGAACTATGATAATTACATCGTTGTGATTCATAGTAATATTATAGCTGTTTATATAATTTTATTCATTAAGGTCACATGTATGACCTTATTTATATAATATTAAATATATAATTATAATATATTTTTGGTTAATCTTAATTATAATAAAAGGAAAATCATATTTTTTGTATTTTGCTGTAATATATCAGGAGGGAAAACAAGATGACATTTTTGGACTCAAATGTTAAATATAATTTTTGGAGGGAAACAAAGTGAAAAGTAAAAATACATCATTTGGAGGGAAATTGAAAGTTTTTACTCTTTATATATCCCTTAAACACAAGAACGACATATTTCCAACTCTCTAAGCAAAATAAATACTTTAAACATGAATAAGGGCGGATGGATCGAAGAAGAATTCTATCCATGGTTTTGGATGAAAGTGCTCAGATCGTACATTAGGTATGATTATCTAGTAACTTTATTTTTTTAAATTTTCATGATTTTTAACTGTTGATTGTCCCAACTAGCAATGAACCCTAAACCCTGTCTTTACACTATGTTTTTGCAGTTTCTTTTAAAGAATATATGTGGCTATCTTCCCTATTTCGGTTAACACAACTCTTCGATGTAATGGGAAGGAGTGGGTTGTGACTCTCACAAGTGGTGTTCGGAAAAGACTCGTCAATGGGTGAAAACAATTTGTTGTCGACAATAATCTGAAGAAAGGGAATGTTGTTCTCTTTGAACTAGTTCAGGCTACATCAGGGGTTGTGATCTTCTTTGTTCAAGAGCTAGGATTAACTAATGCTTAGCTTGATAATGCCTTATCTTTAGTTATTTGTAATGATGAAATTATGGATCAAATTAATGGATGAGTTCTGTTAATG